>CAIGRP010012207.1:0-11059 GCA_903798385.1 Fraxinus cuspidata
ATTGGGTATCAAAACCCAACAAGTGTTATTCTTACACTTTTCTTTGCTTTTATCTTCCACAATTATTAGCTATTTATCTCAAGATTGTGTTCATTTTTCTTTCTTGAGCGCATTGTAGGATGGACTATGATGTTGGGATATGTTAGGTTTGTGACAAAAATTCTATGTGATTTAGAAGTTTGTTGTATGAAGGAAGCTTGTTTAATCTTGGTTTAAAAGTTCGGTTTGATTATGAATAAAATTTCATGGTATTTTTGGAGTTTGATTAAATTAAGGACTTTTTCTTCATTTTCGACTCCACAACTTAGAAATTTGACTTCTATAAATGCTTCACAAGGTATAGACACTTAATAAGGAAGAAAATGCAAGACTCAAGAGATATTATAACAATTAGATCATTGTGTATACATTAAAAATAAGAGACAAATGTTTATATTAGATTGAGATGATCAAAATCTTGTAAGACAATTGGTTGTTTCTTGGTATAATAAATTCTCCTCTTCCACAATTTTCTTGATTGTTGTGTGATCCATTAAATTTCATATTGTTCATAACATGGTATCAAGTGATATCAAAACGTTCTTGATTTTGGGTTGATTCATAACATGATAGATATTAGACAAAAAATGAAAAATGGTGGCTTGAAAGGAAGACGGACTTGAGCACACAATAATGGAAGGTAGCTGGTTGAAGTGGCTCAAAAAAAATTTTCACCAAGCGTTTCATCGTGCACACGACACAAAAAAGTACGTTAGCGAGGTTTGAGCTATGGATTCACAGGTCCATTTTGCGCCCACGAAGGACCAAGTCCATAGAGTGTCATAAGCATGGTAAGGCTATGTGACAGGACCTGCATTTCAAATGTCGGCTCACGAAATTCATCTCCAAAGAAGGAAGAAGATGCTACCAGCATTTCAAAACTCGGTTATGGGATTTGTCTCTAGATTTCATTCTCTTCTATTTTCTTTCCCAAGTCCTAGTAATGAATACCCAATTTAATATGTGTTTGTGTAAGATGAGGAATAACTAGCTAGTAACACCCGCGATAAAATTCATGGTTCTAGTTAAGATGGAGATATACTTCAACCAAATTGTGCTACCATATTTGTAAACTCCTTCGTGATTGAATGCATCTTTCTATGGTATAATGCATATAGAGATATTTTGAGCATAAACAGATAAAAATTCATTTTACTTGAGATTGATTATTAACTAAAATTGAGAAATTCGGTTAGCAACATGAATGAAATATTGTAACGATTCAAATTTAAAACTGATTCTTTTATGACACATTCTCATCTTGATGCATAAAAAACAGTAATCGTTATTAAAATTTGAATCTAAAACTCGAATTCAACCATCCCTAGACTATATATTATAATTATTGTTGTTGTCTTCATAAAAACATAAGGACGTGTTAAGTATGCCGGACTAATGATGCTCTGTTGGATCAATTAATATAATAAACATGTGAGAAATGTACAATGATTGTCTCTTTTTAATAGATGCCATTTGTATAGTTTAAAGAAAAAGAAAATGGGGATAGTCGTAGTCAGTATCGATTGCTTAGAACATGTGGAGCCATTGAAAGAACCCAACTTTTGTTTGTGCAAATCTACATAGTGACTAGATTTGATGTGGTGAATCTCACAAGACCCCACAAATCACAACCACTAACATAAATGTCACCCTAACATGTCACTAGACTAAGAAAAATGAGAATTAACGATCATGCACCGAACTTAATTTTGTCGTTGAATCCAACCAGCAAGCATGGCAGATGAAACATGCATGTAGTTGTTGAAAGTGTAATTTTTAATGGTAAAAGTTCAAGCATTTTCATCTCCCTACTTTCTTGACCGAAGACTCAATGATTTTGTTTTCGCAATAAGGGTTGGTTCAACAGTGCAAAATATTTGAATTAAATTTGTTATTTATTAATGAATTGATGTGTCGTATCGTTAGTTTTTAACACAAGTATCAATGCTTAGTATGTATATGTGTATGCACATTCCTTCACAGCACACTAGATACATTTTCTCTATCGAATGTCTCACACGTATACTATTTTTCTATAAATAAGAGGCTTGAACACAATATAGGATGTTTGGTAGAGATTAAAATTAAATTTTAATAAAAATGAATTAAATGTGTGGATGAAAAGTTATGAATTCTATAAAATATATAGCGAAAATTAATTATTAACTTTGACTTTAATAAAAATCTAATTTAAAATTTCTGTCAAACAATTGCTATATTTGTTGACCCTAGATTGTAGGTTGGAACGTGTAGTAAAGGGTAAGTACAAAGGTTTGGTATAAGTTTTCAATTAAGCTACACGTACGTACAGAACATGCTTCACAGATGTTTTACAGAAATTCAAAAGGAGAATGACGTGTCGGTGAAGGAAGGGTCGCTTGAAGAAAAATACTAATAAATTCATTAAATTACTTATGTTTTTGTCTTAATTTTCAGGATCACTACTGGATATCAAACGAAGTCAAAATATTATATCTTAATATCATTTTGAAGTACTCACGATCTAGTATTTCACATCGTTAACTGTGTACAAAACGGTCAATCGTAGCAAATGCTACAACGCATCAAAGTAGATTGTTCCAAACAAATATTTCTAGAATTTCAATAACAAGCTAACTCTAAAAATTCTTCGACAATTTTACCCTAGTCGAATCCGTAAATCTTCTACATTCTCTTGAAGCTCATTTTGAAAACTATATCATAGACATATCGAATGATCTAAATGAACATCGAAAATAATTAAACATACGTCAAAAGCGTGTATTAAAAAAAGTGTATAACTCGTCGTTTAAAAAAAATTAATGTTTATTATTTTTACACGACAAGTTTCTCTCAATATAATTTACTTCATTTTATTAGAAAATTTTATACGTGGTATGATGCCAATTATTATTATTTTTTTTTGGGACTTAAAAATTCCTAACAAAATTTTTATTATTGTTATACTATTTTTTCATTTGGATTATATATATATCGATCATTTTTAGGATTTCTTTTTATTATTGTTACTTTTCCTCTCGATCAATTTAATATTTATAAATAATATAATAAAATTTTTGACATCATTTTGAAAATTTCTTAATAAACTTTTTAAAAAATTTAAATGACGTCTCTTTTTACATTAATGTCATTTTTTATATTAATGTAAAACGTCATCTCTCAATCATTTAGGAAATTATTAAAAATTATTTACATCGAAAAAAAAAATGACGTCATACTTAAGTAAAAATTTCTAATAAAATGATATAAATTATATTAAGAAATTTTTCACGCAAAAATAATAAATATTAATAAGATAATTGATTCTTTTAAAGACGAGTTATACGTTTCTTTTTAACATACACGTCGACGTATGTTTAATTATTTTCGATATTGATTAAGATCATTCGATATGTCTGTTATATAGTTCTCGAAATGAGCTTTGAGAGAATATAGAAGATTTATAGATTCAATAAGCGTACAATCGTTGAATTTTTTTTTTAAATTAGTTTGTTATTGAAATTCTCGAAATACTAGTTTGGAATGGCCTACTTTGACGCGTCGCAACATTTGTTACGATTAGCCATTTCGCGCATCATTAACTACGTGAATATTAGGTCATGAGTACTTCAAAATAACATTAAGAATGTAATATTTCGACTTCGTTTGATATTTCGTAGTGACCCCAAAAAATAAAATAAAAACATAAGTAAATTAAATTATTTAATAGATTGATTGATATTTTTCCCCAGACGAACACTCCTTTCCTTTTTCCTTTCACCGACATGTCACCCTCTTTTTTGTATTTCTGTAAAGTATTTGTGAAGCATGTTAGGCCCTGTTTGATTATCACATTTTTCATGAAAAATGTTACATCCGAGAAAAACGAATTCCACTATTGCCTTTTGATTTCAACGTAGAAATGAAAATCGAATTTTAGAGTACAACCACTTTAAACTGCATTTTCTTTGTTTTCATGGAAAACGAATTTATATGAGTTTGGTGGATTTTTATTTTCCAATTAACATGGAATTTGAATTCCTTTCCCCTTTTGTATATCAAACGTATCCTTAGTGTAACTTAATCGAGAAGTACTTGGGGATGAAAAGGTAACGTCCTTGGAGTTTCTTGAAATTTCAAACTTTATTTTATAAATATATGAACGAACTACTGAGGAGTCAAGTTTTAAAAAGAGAAAAATCTATAGGTATTCTCTAACATATTTTTTTTCCTCATCATTTTATTACAAATATATTTTCTAATCTAGAAGATCTATTTCATTTCAATTATACCTCTTATTTTGGACTTTAATTGTTCTCAATAAAATGTACTTGAGTTTTGAATCTCTACCTTTCTTTCTATTTATTCTGTATATTTCTCTTTTATTCCTTTAATTTTATAATATGTTATCAATACAAACGCTTTTATCTAATTACTATTTAGAAAAATAAAAAAAAATTAGCGATCAAAACTTTCTGCACCAAAGTTTTTACCTAATTTCACATTATGATTTTTTATTTTTAATATTACATGTCTCAGAGCTCAAATAGTCAATTCTGCACTCAATTAGAATATTTCATTTCTTGCACTCAATTTTGAAAATCCTCAATGTATACCGTTTACTTGAATATTATGACGGAATTTGTATGTATGTCTTGTAACATAATACTTTCTTTTCTCCATTAAAATTTAATTGCATGGAATTTGTGTAGAAAAATTAATCCGTAAATAAGTGTGGATTCATATTTCATTGAATTTCTTTACGTCTCATTATGCACGTCAATTAATAAATATAATGATTTATAGTAGTTTTAGTTGCATATTAAATCAAAGTAAGCATTATCTTATAATTAAGTGATGGAACTAATGATTTAGATTATTATCTGTGTATAAAAAAATGTAATTATATAAGTTGATTAAGCTCACGTTTGGTTTTCATTAAAATTATAATTTATTTTTCTATATTTTCTTATCAACCATACATTTTTCAATAAAATAATATTACACATAATATCAAAANATTTAGATTATTATCTTTGTATAAAAAAATGTAATTATATAAGTTGATTAAGCTCACGTTTGGTTTTCATTAAAATTATAATTTATTTTTCTATATTTTCTTATCAACCATACATTTTTCAATAAAATAATATTACACATAATATCAAAAAATATTCTTCTTTTTTAACCAGAAATTTTTAAAAAAAAAAAAAAAACTATTTCAACCATTAAAATTACGTATAATGGGAGCCAAAAGGGGGCTAAATATTATTTTATGATATTGATATATATAATTTGTTATTGTCCTATCACAACACGATTAAATATTTTTTATGTTCGTTTATAAACTTTTAATTGATCATGCTATTGCTCTTAAAGAAACACAACTCGTCAAATAATTAATATTCTGCTATAAAACATACTCCTGAAAAGCTAATATTTTAAATAATTGTTTGTTGATGTTCTTGAAGTAGCATGCCATTGTTAATCTTCTAAAAAAATATAATTGCTATAGAAGAGCATGAAATTATAATTTCAATATTTTAAAAGAGTATATTGATCGATTTCTGGGTAAAAGTACAAATTATAATTTTTAATATTTTAGAAGAATATTGATATATTGTACTTCAAGAAGCAAATATATGACTCTTAAAAAGCTAATGTTTCGAAATAATAGTTCACTTTTGTTCCTGAAGTTCCACAACATTATGATTAATATTCCAAAAAAAATTTACTTGCTCTTCAAAGGGCATAAATTATAATTTTCAATATTTCAAAAGAATATTGACATATTATTCTTAAAGAAATAATAAGAAAATATAATGTGCTCTCGAAGTAACACATTATAATTCCCATTAATATTCTAATTAAATTTTACTTGCTCTCGAAAAACATAATAATATAAAATCTAAAATAAATTATGTTTTTACTCTTGAAGAGTAAATCCTATCATAATTTATTACTCTAAACAATAATAATGTATTATTATTTTTATAAAGCGTGATATTATTGTTATTTCGAAACGAAGTACATTTCAAATAGTTGAATATTTCGGAAAGAATATTGCAGAATTGTGTGAATCAATTAATACAAATTAATATTCTTGAAGAAGATTGTGTTGATGTGAAAAAAAGTACAATTTTATATTTGTTAATATTATTGAAGACTATTATGTAGTTATTTTTTAAGAATTACAATTTAGACATTTCAATGTAAATACTGAATTGATCATGGAGAATGACAATTTTAATTAAATTACTTTTATAGAAGTGGTAATTTATTTATATCAATATTCCTAAAAAATATTAATTTGAAACTCTAGAAAAGTCAATATTGTGTGATACGAAGGGATTGATCATGGAGAATGAAAATTTTAATTAAATTACTTTTAAAGAAGTGGTAATTTATTTATATCAATATTCCTAAAAAATATTAATTTGAAACTCTAGAAAAGTCAATACTGTGTGATACGAAGGGATACACTTACTATTATTAGTAATTTATTCTTCACTAAATAAAAAAAGGAAACCTACAAAATTTGTAATAGTGTTATTTAATTGGTACATTATACTAAACTTTAGTAACCAATTTGATAATATTGTTATGAACCAAAAGTTCAATAACTCTTATATTTTATTATTTAGTTTGTTCAGTTAGACTATCATTGGATCAATAATGATACAAAAGTGAGAAGTCAAACATTCAATGAATGACCAAAAGATTTTTCAATATAATGATTTCCCATATAATATTTATTCTTTTTATAAAAAATTAATCATCACTAGCTAAAATAAAGATTAAATTCTCTATATTTTCGAAAATTAATTAGGGTAATATATGAGGCCCCATCACTCCCTACGTTGACCATCTAAATATTATTTGTATCTAATAGATTTGATACATATATTAGATGATTACATGGTGTCCGAAACCTGAAGTTTACGAAATTACTGCTCAAACTTTAAATTTTGAGCATAATTTTCAGATTATATAATCAATACGATGTGCCTTGTTAATACTAGTGATCCTAAACCTCAACCTTTTGATAAGTGTTAGTGGAGATGTCGATGAGTGATTTAACATTATTACTTGTTAAACACTTTCAATTAATTTAATTGAGAATAAAGTACTTCTAATTTCTATTTAGGGAAAACTATTACGCATTATGTCAACATCATAGTTCTCAATGTTATAATTAGCTTCTGATCAAATCTTGATTTTTCTATCTAATTATTTTGATAGTGCGGTACATACCAAATTAATCCACCATAATGCACTAAGATCGAAAGTAAAAAATGCAGAGAATAAATAAATGGTTTGAACCCTTATCCAATATTTCAATCCCTAACGGGTGATATTTTATAAAGCAAATTGCTGATTGTCAATCTGTCTGGACAATTCTCTCAGTATTAGGGGGAATTAAAAAGTTGGAAATATTATACAAATACACCATTATTTAAATCATCACAAAAGATAATTCGAACAAAAAGTTTGAATGATGATTTGCTTAGATGCATTTACTGATCAAAGAGATCAACAATATTTCATTCACCAACTTTAAATGCTCTAACTCGAATTAACGATCTGGAGGACAATTAGTTAATAATATATTTGATATATCCACGACACGCGTGAAATATGAATACATTCGATTTTAATATAAAAAATTTCAAGCGAAAATAGATCAGTTGACTAATATGGTTCCATTAAGGAGACATATACTCTTGATGAGTATTTAGACACAAAGAATTATGAAAAATCAAAAGGGGTTCAGATATTTGATATATTAAAAGTTGAGATATCTAATTAAGTTATGTGGTCATAAGAAAGGAAATAAAATCGAAAAGAAAAGGTTGTCAACAACACATTTATACAAGATGTACTGCATCATATTATAAATAACAAGGAATCAAAATAAACGCATCAAAATATATCGATCGAAGTAATAAGTGGCCAAATAAAAGGGGACGCAATCCTAAATAGAACTTATTAGAGAACTTGAAGTTTCTGGACTTGCAATTTGAAAATCTGAAAGTGTATACTTATGCGAAAATGGAACAAAAAAAAAGTTGTAATATGTAATACACGACTCTCAAGATAGTGAATTTCGTGGTGGATGAAATCAAATTTCCGTATTTTGTTATTCTGATATTGCATGGAACTTGAAATGCGATTACATCCAACTCATATGGTATGACTATTAATGTTATTCCTAAAGGATTTAATATGCGTGGAACATATAATTCAAGCAATATTATCTTGAGGGGAATAAATACGTATTGTACTCTTTTTTTCTTGATCAAGATTTTGTCTAATTGAGTTTTCTTGGCAAGATTTTTAACCAGACAACTTTTGTAACGTATTCAAAAGAATAATGTACTCTTTTTTCTTCATTATGATTTTCCCACATGGTTTTTCTTAATAAAATTTTAACGAGACATATTTTTTATGTAATAAATGTTCATAGCTTAAAGACATTTTACTTTCAAAATAATACGCTGATATGTATGAAACTCATAAAAAGATCAACAAAAGCTATTTTTTAAATCATTATATTACTACAGTCATCAAGTTTTGTCCGATCGAGTATTCTTAAAGATATTGGCATACAATATATCAATATTGAAGACATTGACATACAAGATATTGATCGCTTGATGCATGAATTTTTCAAATCAGGGGGAGAATCTGTATTATTTTTTCTTCAATCAAGTTTTATCTCACTGGATTTTCTTAACAATGCTTCAATGATGCACCATTTTATTACTCCAAATTATTTGTACTTTTTTTCATTTGTTGTTATTTTTTACTCACCGAATTTTTGCCAAACAATGTTTCAATGAGAATTATTGTACAAATAATCATCAAAGAGTGAGTGTTGTAAAATAATGAGATAATTATTAATAATTATTTAGTATTATCATGATACATAAATAAGTCTTATCTAGTCTAAAAGATTTATTTCATTCTAATTGTAACTTTTATTTTGGATCCTATATATATGGGGCATTTGTTCTCAATAAAATATTCATGAGTTTTGACTCTTTATCTTCCTTTCTATTTATTCTCTATATTTATCTTTTATTCCTTTAATTTTATAACACTGTAGGTATTCTCTAATTTTTGCTCATTACTTTATCACAATTATATTTATAGTATAATTTGTGATTTTATGTTTTACTGATATGACTTAGTAGGAATGTGAGTAAAATTTTTGAGAGATGCAACACGTCTGTCCTTTAACGGTCGTTTTCAAAAGGAAAACATCATTAATTTTGGTGTATAAATATTTAAAATCATGATTCAAGTTAAACTCCCATCAAAATTGTTGGTAAATATTTAATATAACTAAAGAGGCACGTAAATAATGTATGAATTTATTTAAATTTTCATTATGGGGCTTGTATTTGTAGCTTCTTGTTGAGAATGAATGTAGCAAGTTTTCTCGAGCAAATACTCTGGTTTAAGGACAAAAAAAAAAAAAATGATTTCTATTGAAAACTTTACAATAAAATATTGGAAGTGAGACATGAGTCATTACCTAATGTGTAGGGGCCTTATATAGTGGTAATAACACTATTACATTGGGGTAATTTTTCTGCCCCGATTTTCTAAAATTTATTTTTATTTAGTAAATTTATGCTCCAATGGAAAGCAAAATAATGATTTTATATTTCAATGATTTATTATTTATTTATATTTATTTGGGATTAGCAGTAAATGGCATATTCCACATCTTTCATCTTCTTTTTCTTCCTTCTTGTTTCTTTGGAGTTTTCTTCGTAACTTTATAAATAAGTAGAAATTAATTTACTAAAAAACAAAAAGAAAGGGCAAATCATATTGCATAATTGCTTATTAAATTCATAATATATTGGATAACTTTTGGTTAATTGATTGTCGTCATTTACAACCAATCCAATCCAATCCAATCCAAATTAATCATTGCTACATCACACATTAAATAGTGAATAGTAACTCTAATTTTGATTACATAATTGCTTTAGTTTACTACTAATTAGTTTGACTATTCCAAGTACGATATTATGAGGATAGAATTCACGTTGCTTGAGATCTAAATAAAGAAAAATAGATAAATATATCACTTAAGAATATGAAGGGATGCAACGAGGGGGTCTATATACGTGGAACATCTAGTTTACGTCTAGTTTGCACAAAATTGTTCATTATAGGAATCCGTAGATGCATCGGGACATCCCAACTAAATTATCTGCAAAAATTGCACTTCAACAGATGCATATAGGTTCGTTCTGCCCTATACCATACATTACCCAAGGAGAGCAATGCTGATAGTTCGATAAAAGTCTAATTATGCAACTAGTTAATTTTGAGTCGAGAAAATTGAGTAATCGGACTAGTATAGGTAAACTATATGCCCAAATACACATATATTGACCACTAAAACTATTCTAGCTAGAGTGCCTTTCGTCACAATAAAAATGTTAACCCCATGGACAAGTTTGAGGAAAATTCCAGATGTCGCAGAGCTCAAAGACGCTCCCCCAAAGCTGGAAGATGGAGGAGACGGTTTCGTACATAAATTAATAGAAATGAGTGAGATAATTATGTAATATTTGTAAACCAAACGAAATATTAGGATAATCGAGATAATCATACTCTTATCATCAAATATAACGTGTGTTAGTACATACGTATATAGTAGATGCGGTTTAGTGGACTGAAAAGAGAGAAAGACAGAACCAGACATAAATTTTACTTATTTTCGACAATAACACTGGTATTTCTATACTTGGCATAAATATAGAGTAACATGGTATAAAACTTCGCCAACTATTATACAAAATCAGTTGGTTACCACTACCAGAGTAGTATTGGCAACGGGGCGGGCGCCCCGCCCCGCCCCGCCTTAGTCGGGCGAGTTCGGGGCTCGTTTCCCGCCCCGTTTAGTGTTTTTTTTTTCACTTAATTATTTTTTTTATAGTTTATTAATTTTTTTATTATTATTCTTGGCGGGGCGGGGGCGCCCCGCCCCGCCCCGCCGATCCATTCGGGGCGGGGG
>CAIGRP010012214.1:0-17161 GCA_903798385.1 Fraxinus cuspidata
ATAGAGTTCTGAACAAAAACCTAAGTGACGGCAGTAGACATCAAAATGCCGAGGAATCATACTAAAATTTTCTAATTACCAACTATTTTACAAATGAATTAAAATATTTACAATGTGTGAGTCAAGGGTCTTAGATGAAGCTGCGGTCCTTGACACCGCGGCTGGCTTCACCTAACGACATAGTATTCTAATTTGCAATAATTAGATAATTTATTAATAATTAATTAATTTTCCCTCGTTTGATCCATTAAAATTTTAATATATTTTTTTCTTTCTTTTTTCTAATCACAGATTTTTAATAAAATAATATTACACGTAAATAAAAAATTTTCCTTTATTTTCAATCTCCCGTTCTTTCAAAAAAAAAAACTATTCCAAAAATTAAAATTTCAACCAAATGGGGGTGCTAATTATATGAGAATCTTGCATTAAAATTATTAAACAAAGTTTTAGCTTATACTCGAAGGTGAATCATTGAGGCGATAGGAAAATTACACTTGTGGTCCTCAATCTTTAAGTAGTGAAACATTAAAATCCTAAACTTTTTCACGAAGTAGTATATTACTCCATCTGTCGCATTCATGTAGGCTGATTTTGTTTTTCACCTGCATTATAATTTTTTTTGTAGGAAGGTATTGCAACTAAGGTATCAAACATTTCATTTTGTAGTAGACTTGATCCAATTTTTTTTATTTATGTCAACCGAGGTATCATACATTTAAAAAATTCGCAAGGGAAAACCAAATTGACGAAAACCGTTAACCAAGCCGTTAGTTGACCTAAAAAGGGAAAATTTGATAATTCTGACCAAATGAAACGGAGCAAAATGATAATTTTAATATAAAGTAATTTTAAAAATTAATAAAGAAATGAAAAGGTTGCTTGTATTCATCTCCTTTTACAAACTTACCCTCCCATATCCCCATCAAATCAATCCACCACCTGTTGCTGCCACAACCCCCACAGTTGTCGCCTGCCATAGTCACTTGGTCCGCCGCCACCACCGCCACTTCTGATGAACAGAAATGTACAGTGGATGGGAATCCCGTGAATACAGAAAAATAAAACTTGCACTTTTCGAGTGCTTTGCCATTGTAATTTTTCTTCCTTCATGGGGTAAAATAACTGTCATCCAACGTTGGCGTTCAGAATATGGATTTGTTAAAAATTATTCGAAAACTTTAGAGGAATTTTGGTAGCGACGACTGGAGATGACGAGTGGTGGTTGTGGAGGCGGTAATTTAGGGATGGCAAAAAAACCCGATACCCGCGGGGCGGGGAAACCCCGCTTAAACGGGTATTCGGGGAGGGGACGGGGCGGGGAATTTCTCTCCGGGGCGGGGACGGGTATCGGGCCCCCCGCCCCGTTTAACTTTTTTATTTTTTTTTTTTTTTTTTTTTTAATTCAATCCTTTAAATTGAAATTTTCATTAGTTTTAATAAAAAATGGGAATTAAAATTCTTTGTCTAAATCTAATGAATAACCCCCGCCCCGCCCCGTCCCGTCCCCGCCCCGCCTTAAACGGGGAACGTGGCGGGGAATTGCTTAGCGGGGCGGGGGCGTTGCCATCCCTATGGTAATTTCGGTGTATAGAAAAATTTCTAACATTGATGTGCAGAAATTTCTAGGGCTTGATTTCTTCATTGATTTGTAAAAAATAACTATCATCGAATGTTAGACATTTTAGGGGTTCAGAATATGGATTTTTCAAAAATTATTCGAAATTTTCAGAGGAATTTTGGCAGCGGTGACTGGAGACGGCGAGTGGTGGTTGTGGAGGCAGCAATTCTGGTGTATGGGAAAATTTCTAGTGTTGATTTGCAAAATTTTCTGGGGCTCGATTTCTTCATTGAGGAAAAAAATGAAGGTGTAGGTGGCGGTAGTAATAGCGATGGTGGTGATAGTAATAGAAAGTGGTGGTAGTGGGTGACTCTCTAGATTTGGTTTTAGGGTGGGTAAGACTGGTGGGAGGAAGAAGATAATTTTGATTTGGGTTTTTTGGTTTATTTTTTTTTTTAACTTTTAAATGGGGAAATGTGTCTTGACTGAAATGCCCTTGCCTTTATTTGGTTAAAATTATTAATTTTCCTTTTTTTTTGGTCAATTAACGGCTTGGTTGACAGTTTCGTTATTTTGGACTTCACCTATGAATTTTTAAAGGTTTGATATCTCTGGTAGTACAAATGAAAGATTTAAGTTAAGTATGCTACAAAATGAACGGTTTGATGTCTTGGCTGGAAATCTCCTTTATTTTAATGTTATTGAGAAAGCAAATTTTACAAGGATTTTTATAATTTACCTTTATTTAATTAACAATAACTAGTAGTTAGTATTTAAAAATAGTGGTGAGAAATACTATGAACCAATTAAATTCTACTTCCTTCGAAAATTGTGTGTATGTATTTGGATAATTCCAAGGAGTGTGTAGATTAAAATCTATACTATTCAAAATTAAGTGGAGAAAATTAATTATAACTAGACAAATTAAATATGAGTATATTAGTAAACGAACAAAATAAATACATTCTCAATAAATAAACAAAACTATAAATTGGAATAAGGAAATAAGGAAAGTCAGCACATATAAATGAAACGGTGAGACTAGCATTTAAGTTATATAAGAATTGCGAGTTTGTTATTTTCGAAGTCAAACTCTGTACTGATTAAATGACGAAACTTTTAGCCATTGTTTGTCTCACATTATTTTAAAACTCTCTTTTATACATATTTATTTTCAACCGCACATTCACACAATAAAATATTCTACATATAAACTAAAAGTTTTTCCCTACTTTTTAACCACACATTTAAATTTGTGTGTAATATTATTTCATTGAAATATGTGTGGTTGAAAATAAAAGAGGGAAAAATATATTTTGAAAATTTTGAAGAGTAAACAAGGGCTTTAATAAAAAAACAAAGTAAACGAACATTAAAAAAAAAAAATCTCTTCTATTTTGATTACTCTGCCAGATTGTCCCCAATCATTACCAATTTGTAGATCCCACTCCTCATCCTCTACAACCACCAAAATTTGTTTGAGAAGAACGTACCATCATAAAAAGGTTCATATACTATATTGATAACCATAGCCAAAATTTTCATTTCATTCATATTTAGATATATCAATTTTCGAGAAGATCGAAATTAAAAGAATATGTCAAACTAGCACGTACAATATTCAATTCAAGAACACTAAGTGCTACAAGTGGGGTCTAGCAACTCATTGTCCAATCAATGTGCTACATAGCATTGCTTGAAGAAGAGGCCACTTGATTAAAATGGAATTGCCAGAGGCTATGGAGAAATCGATAATTGGCAAACCATGTAGGTGAAAGGAAACAATTGACACGTGCCCCTTGTTTTTTCATATTTATGATTTTTATCTTATAATTTATTAGTTATATTAGAATTTAGGCATGACTTGGATTTTTTGTTAAAGATGATTGAAAATTCTAATTAAAGTGTACGTTAAAAGAAATTGTATTGGAATGTTCTTGGATTCATATTCGAAATCTATTTGGCAAATTCTATCTGAATTTCTATATGGAAGCCCTATTGGGAGTTAAAATTGTGTTGGACTCGAAGAGATCAAGATAAGAAAACTCTTGGACATTTTATTTCATCTATAACTCTACATTTATGGTTTGGATTGTTCCATATGTATATTTGACTCTTCTCTACAGTTTCGTTGGATTAGTTTTACCACATTATGGGGTTGTTAACCTCATTATAGGTTGGTTTAATCTTATTGGAGGTTTGTTTATTCTCATTATTAGTTAGACAAATTGTAAACACAAATCGTTGTAATTATTTCTTTATATTTTAGTTAAATCTCATTTAGTCTTCAAATTATATTATTCTTGCAAGTTTGTGATCTTTACGTCATATTGTGTCTTATAATCTCTTATTTTCTCCAACAAAGTAATATTGGTTTAATCCAATTTCTTTCACGTTTCACAGCAAAATGGTATCCAAGCCAAAGGTTTGGAAATTCTTGGAAGATCGAGATTTTGATTAGTTGAAAGCTTAGCTTATCTTTCTTGATAGCAACCATGAAGTTTGTTGTTCTACTATTGGATAACAGTACAAGATTTTCGTTGTGACAAGTTAGGAAGTGAGCTCGCTTAAATGTGATTGATTTTGTTATGTTTTTGTCTGGTTCATATTTGTTATTTAAAGACACGATCTTCGCGATCTCACCACTGAAGAAGTTCATGATGCTCTACATTCAAAGAAGAAAATGAAGTATCACGTTGAAACTAAGGCTCATGGAGATGGGCTTGTTCTTGATGATGGTTGTGTAGGGGTAAATTAAGGTCTAATTTCAAAATTTATTGAAAGAATTTGAGGCACATAATTGAGGATTGCTATAAGTTGTAGAATTGAGAAAATTTGGTTGTGGCTTTTCAGAAGGGAAAGCAATTGATACTTCAGGTAAAACAATTATTGAAACTTTTCACAGTGATGGATAACTTTTTTTTTTAACATATTTTAGATTACTACTCCAAACTTGACGATGATTGAATTCTTGATACAACTTTCACTTTTGTATTCCAATTAGGATTTGTTTTCAACATATAAAACAATTTCGGAAGATGTTCTGGTAATGGAAAATAATACACCTTATTGGATAACTCATATTATCCAGGTCAGAATAAAGTTGTTTAATGAGACGGTTAGAACAGTTTATGAAATGAGACGTGTTCCAAATCTGAAGAAAAATATTATCTCCTTAAGTACTATTAATTCAAAAGGGTACATTAAACTTTTGAAAGTGAAGTCCTGAAAGTTATTAAAGGAGCCCGTGTTTTGTTAGAGGGTCATAGAAAATCTCATTTATATATCTTGCACTATTATGCATAATTTTTGAGCAATCAACATATTTTAAGAATTCAGGTGAATTTGGAATTGTATTTTGTACGGTTGGAGTCTAATTTTGGATCTTCTTTAAAGAATACATCTTAGTTGAATTTAGAAGATATAGGTAAATCTGCCTTGCCATCATTATGACGATGTCATTGTCATTCAATTGTTAGTAACATACCCATTTTTAGCGATAAGATTCCATATAGGTACAATTCTGCTGATTCAGTTGATGGTTTAAATACGGTTAATGGTGTTGATTTTAGCTAAAATCATTCTTTTGATGCATTTAGTTGTGATTATGTTATAGTGCTTGTTTCAGTATTATTTGGTGATCATTAGATTACTTTTGCCCTTAATTGGGGTGGTAGATGTGGAGAATATTTTCAGTTGAAAATATTGATGGAGAATTTCGTTTGTGTCATTGTTGAACAGTTGAAATTTGTTCCTTACAGTGGAATTTGTCTCCAAGAGGGAAATTCTTAAAGTTTGTTTATTGCAATGGAATTCGTGTCAATGTGGAGTTTGTTAGAATTTCGGTGTGACCCGAATTATTTGTTGAAAATAATTGAGAATTCCAATTAAAGCACATGTTAAGAGGAATTCTATTTAGAATGCTTTTGGAATTATATTCGAAATCTATTTGACAAATACTAGTTAAAGTTCTATTTGGAAGCCCTATTGAGAGTTGAAATTTGTGTTGGACTTGAATATATCAAAATAAGGAAATTTCATTTCATCTACAATTCTACTTTTAGGGCTTGAATTTTTCCATATATATATATTTGACCCTTCTCTAGAATTTAGTTGGATTGGTGTTACCCCATTTTGGATTGTTAACCTCATTATATGTTGGTTTAATCTTATTGGAGGTTTATTTATCCCTATTATTAGTTAGA
The DNA here is from genome assembly GCA_903798385.1 of Fraxinus cuspidata. Taxonomy (NCBI): domain Eukaryota; kingdom Viridiplantae; phylum Streptophyta; class Magnoliopsida; order Lamiales; family Oleaceae; genus Fraxinus; species Fraxinus cuspidata. Next base: position 5,767 of record CAIGRP010012214.1, read on the forward strand.
CAAATTGTAAACATAAATTATTATAATTCTTTCTCCATATTTTAGTGAAATCTCCTTTACTCTGCAAATTATATTCTTCTTGTAAGTTTGTGATTTTTACTTCATGTTGTGCCTATAATCTCTTATTTTCTCCAACAAAGTGGTATTGGTTCAATCTAATTTCTCCCGTGTTTCACAAGTAATATGAGATCTTGGAAAGCTGTTAGTTATATTAGCAAAGCGACCGATTACATTTTTTATTTTGTTCAAGAAAAATAAATAGGACGAATCTTCTTCGGATAACATCAATATGAAAATATCATTATTGAAACTTAGCGGACAAATATGATGATCAGTAAGCTTCTTCTAGCTTTAATAAAACACAAAAAACTAGTAACTTATTCTAGCTAATGCTCCACGCACTACAACGTTTAGATTAGGCTACTCGCTAGAACTGGATTTCAAGTTGGAGAATCAGAATCCATGCTCTTTTAGTAGAATTTTCCACCACGTCGATATTATTCTATGACATACTGCAGTACTCCTATGACAAATGAAACCCAAAAAGTTGATACAATGATACCTCCTCTCTTTGTAATTTTGTTAGCTTTGGTGGTCTGCGAGGTGAATCCCATTACCACCAGTGCCATTTCCAGCGAGAGAGTGGTGGATGCCAGGATCTTGGTGAGTGAAAGTACAATCATAGAGAATGGCATTGTTTACTCCCTGAAAATTGCTGTTTATGATTGCAGTTATCGGTATTGATTGTGTTGCCTTTGCTTTATTGAGTTTGTCCTTGTATCTTTTTAGTTCACTTCTATCAATGCTTGACTGCTCATCATCAGTCCCACCTTTAATACTTATGGTCTTGTGGAGACTGTGAGGGTCGCCTGTGGAGTAATGGTTTTTCGGGGTAGGACTTAATTTCATTATAGCTCCTTTGTTTTCACCAGCGAGTGTTATCATGCTCATTCTAAGCTCTTCAGAATCAGAATGTTTCTTGTTTGCACCTTTATCTTTCTTTAGTTCTCGCTTTTCGTCATCTTGAGTATTGGGCATCACCTTTGAATCGCCAACTGTTTCTCGGACCAGCACCAATTTTCCCTCGACTTCGGAAGGTATCATTGTTTCATGTGCACTTTCTGTCTTTATCTGAGATGGGGGTAGTGTTAAAGGCGATGGAGGGCGAGAGGCAACCTTAGTTTTGGGGGATTGGACTGGTGTTGTCGCCAAAGGTTTGACAATTTTTGGAGATGACGCAGGTGTGGCATCCTGGCCAGGGACTAATCCATTGCGGGTTGCTGTTGCAATAGGTTTTGGGACTGGAGAAGTTGGCACTGAGGAGGAAGGATCTAGTGTTTGTGTTTTAGGAGATGAAGGTATTGAAGGAGATAAAACATTTGTTGTTGGCGATACTTTGGGGGCAGGAGATGTCGGCAACAAATTTGAAGCTTTGACGGTTGGGGATTTCGATGCTGATGGACTAATGTTTACAAGAGGTGGCGGTGCAAATGGGGACCTCGGTGTAGACGGTACAGGAGCAGGTGGTGCCATTGGAGATTTTGGGGTGGGCGGTGCCGGTGCAGGTGGTGCAACTGGTGATCTTGGTGGAGCTGTAGTTGGTGCAGGTTGTGCGACTGGGGATCTTGGTGGAGCTGCAGGAGATGATGGAGGTGGTGCATCAGTGGAAGAAGGAGGTGCATCAGCTTGTAGGGGTGGAGGATTGGGCTCCAGAGGCTGACTAGGGAATGCAGGTCGCACAATAGAAGGCAGTGGAGCTGGTGCAGAAGGAGCCGTCGGCCGTGCAGCTGGGATGGGAGCTGGGGCAGCTTGGCGAGCCATTGGTAAAAACCATGCCGGACGAGGTTGTACTGCCATTGTTAGGCAAAATGTTGGAAAACCACCCCAAAGGATATTTAACAATGAAAACTATAATCGAATACAAGGATGGAATGTCGGATTATGCTCATATATATAGTCTAACAACTACACTAAACAAATATGGAACACAAGAAAATAGAGACAAGATTGTAAGTAAAGTATCAGATTCAACAACAAAATTCAAGCTCACTAAAGTTGGTTCATTCATCAAAAAAAGAAAAGTGTTGCATTCAATGTCCCACCAATGGGTCACTTAACGGTCTCAGAGACTTCACAAAAGTTCCCTTAATCCATCTTCAATCTGCATTATTCCTATTTGTTAGCATATATTCTCACTTGGTTGTCAAATGTTCTGGAAATGTCAACCTCTTCTCTATGTAACATGATTCAACGTGTCAATTGAGGCTACTACTGCTAGGCACATTTTGCACGGTGTATAATCTCTTATTTTCTCTCTATTATGCATAACCTGTGACCCTACTTAGTAAGCACAACAATGAGAATTCAAGGTACACAAAATCTACTATTTATTGAGATTCTGCTATCAAATCTGCTACAGCTTTATTGTCCCCATTGCTGTGTCTGTCTTGATTTTGCTTTATGTAAAGATGTGATTCTGCCTCTTCTTTTCCTTTTGGCATTTTTGGCTTTTGGGATGGATGGCTTCAACAGGGTTCCACCAAATTCAGGTAACTTGACCTCTTCATCGTTCAATCTGTAAATGTCTACATTATTTTTAGTAGCACTATTAGATGGCGGTGACCGTATAATTCACAACATTTTAATTTAGTTTCAATTCTTTTCCTTATACTATGAATTTTGCTTAATCCTGCCACATGTACTTAATGTATTGAAGGACATGGCTTTCTACAACTTTTGCATCTAAGACAGCCATGTTTGATCATTTTTGGATGTTTTCTAGTGTCCGAGTTTATTTTTGTCAAATGTCTTGTACGTAGTATTCATACGTATGTGGCAGTGATGGAATGTGAATAGAATACCTCCGAAGAGCTTAAACGATAGGAAACTAGCTCTAGGAGACACAGAGAAACAATACGGCAAGACTGATCTCAAAACTCACGAGTTTATGATTCATTTCAAGTTATTCTTTTTATTCCCTATTTGTTATCATCGTTGATCGATCAACAGTAACAATAATATGTTTTCATCTTTATTCGATGTTGGATTCTATCCCTTAACATTTAATATCGCGTTTCGAGCGTGTTCAACTACAAGTTTGGGCATCAAATTTTTTATCAGGTTCTATCCATTCAAAACTTCCTTGTTTGGGCACCAAGCTTTCGAAACAAGGATAGCCACTAAACAAATAACATCCAATAAGATTAAGGAAGAGAGGCTTACAACTATTGTTGTGTCCACTTTGACGTATACCAAACATGCAATCAGAGCCCATTAACACTTTAATAGATCCTTACAAAATCTCACAGCCTATTCCTATTACATAACTACTTCGTCAATACTTATAAACCTAGGATTGCTATCGAACTCTCTCGTGTACAAATACCAATATTACACATACCTAGGCAACCTTTCTCAATCAAAGGCCAAACAAGAGCATGGCAACGAGCAGAAAAGAGTCTCCTCCTTCGTGAGATAAACAACATAAACTAAATCTTAATCCCAACAAAAGTTTAAAGACAGAAATTTCTCAGCCAATGAAACAGTAAAATTGGAAAGACTTTCAATCATGCTGGGTATACATCATAGTTTACACTTTGCCACATGGTATTATACAATTGGACGGTTTAAAAAGAAAATATTTTTTCAACCATTTATTTGTTGACATGTCCATGCTACTTGTACATCGGGTTGACGCCTCGTGTACAGGGGCCTATGATTTTTTATTGGTCGGTGCCCTCTCTTTGTCAACTGACACCTCGAGCCTGTAGCTATAGCTTGTAGCCTTGTCTTCGCTCGAGCGACACACTGTCGCTTGCCTATCGTCCAACTTTTACTCGAGCGATAGGGTTATCCGGAGAATTTTAATTAGCATTTTTAAGGCTTTTTATCCGACCCATTGAATCATAAACCTACAGTATAAATACTAGCATGCCTCTCAACGATTTTTTTAAGGTTGATCATTGAGAAAATTCTATCTGCTTCATTTCCTCTTCATCCATAGTTTTCAACCTTCATGTGTTGATTTGTTCTTGGCATTGAAAACATCAAACCCATAATCCAAATATCAAACTGCAATTTCCTACACATCTGTTAGAGTTTCGAAGATCAAGAAATGTGACTGGAGTTCCAATTGTTGGAGAATACAGAGTTCTTCGTTGATCCACATGAGATATGCAAATTCGTAAAGTCGGGAATTGGTGTCGGAACACGCAATCCATGAGGGCTTTGAAAACTGCAGTTGGGAGATGGTGCAGGATCACGCAATCCAAGATGATTGTGGAAATTGCACTCAGTAGGTCGAAAAGAACTAGTGGAAGTCAGGTCTGGCGGACTATAAGTTATAATTCGTTTATAGTGGATTGTTGTCTAGCAAAGCACCTGGAGTTTTTACTCAATTAGGATTTTTTTCGTGATCATTCCGTGTCTTATTTACTGTTTTCATATAACTGCGGTAATTCAACATAAGAAAATTGGAATGTTTGATTAATCATCTAGAAATAATTAAAAGACACTTGTTACTATTTAATTATTAATTCCGCATAATCACCTATTCACCCCCAACCTCTAGGTGTAATTTGGATTGAACCCCCTAATTTCAACTTTAAATCTTCACCTCTTTAATTTGAGTCGCTACTCAATTCTTAAATCAAAATCTATTATAAAAAACATTAATTTACTCGTCCATCCCAATTTGGTCCTTGTTAAAATTATTTTACTCCTCGTTAATAATATCTATTTATTAAAAGTTATGAACACACACACCATATGAGGTGAACAAGAAATAGCCTAGGCACTTAATGTTGTGTGTAAATTTCATCGTTATTTATGTGAGACTTAACCTTAACATGTCATGTAAGATGGTGGTTAATTCGAGAACATCACTCTTGACATTTGTGTTCTTGTTTACGTTTTATTCGAATCGTATTACTCATTTAAATCTGTTGAATTCCAATATCATATTAAAATTTGAGATTTCATCTTAAAATTTCAAAATTATTCGTTTATATTGTGTACTTTTTTTACTATTATTTTAGATTTTACCCTTAGCACAAATCTATCTGCAAACACTAGAGGGTGGGTTTAAAATATGGCTTTAACTACCCCTTCGGGGGTGGTCGAGTTGGTAGATCAGGTGAGCGCGGAGATCGAAGGTCACGAGTTCGGATCCCCTGCCAACACTTCCTCGATCGAGTTCATCGCACAGGGCTTGACTAGTGTGATTTATCTCTCATGTGTGGTTTGCGAGCTACTGCACATATAGCGAGGTTTACCCAGTGCGCACTCATAAGTAATGACTGCGGGTTCCTACGTCAACAAAAAAAAAGGTATGTGTATATATATATATATATATATATATATATATATATATATTGCTTTAACTATATTAATTATTATTATTATTATTATCTTACCAATTTAACGTTGTATATAAGTCAGTTCAACATGAATTATAAATCTCTAATGTTATTCTATGAAGTATAGTCAAATAATTAAATTATTGAAACTGAACTGAGTTACTATTGCTCAATTAAAAATGGGGAAAAATTGTTGAAGTATCCACATTTTTTAAACTAGGATAAGAATATGAGAATAGATACATATACATATGAGTTTCTGCTTTGATGCTAAGCCATTTATTTAGCACAATAATAAATATTAATTCACTAAAATAAAGATGCTAACACGCAGAATTTTATAAACGAATATTGTTATTACGAGCGACAGATTTTTGATATATAGATATCACTTTTCGAAATTTGAAATAGCATCGCCAAAGAATTTCTGTCAATGAATTCCGTCTCTGAAAGTCGATCAAAATCCACTTGAATATTCAAAAAAATAAAGAAAAAAATTTAATCACACAAATAAATGGTCTTTTAAATGTAACACTATCTCTTCCATTAGAAACAAAAAAATAACTTCAAATATATGTAATTTTTAAAATATGGTGACATGAAAAAATTCCTTTTCCTGATGAAACTGGGATCAAAATATGTTTTTCCTGTTCTATTTGAAATTGGATTATACATCTATATAATAATGTATATACTCCATTCTCTTATATATATATATATATATATATATAAAGTTTTACTGCAAAGAAGAGAGAGAAAGAGAGGATTCCAGGGTCTACAATGAAGAAGATGGTTTCGTTTAAACTGCTTGATGATGACAAAGATGATGAAGATCATGTTCCTAAAGTGGTTCTGATGGAGGAGAAGATGATTTCCCTTAGCCTGTTTGATGATCTTCTTACTGATGAAGAACAACCACCATTAACGCCGCCACCACCACCACCTCCTCCTCCTCTTCAACCTCAAACCCACAAAAAAGTACGCCTTTTTGGTGTTTACATATCACCTGATGAGAATATTCATCCTAATTCACTACTCCCTCCTCCTCCTCCTCAAACCCACATAAACCCTAATTTGAACAGACTGTTTCAAGATATTAACCCTCAACATATTATCTTGCCAAATAAAAGACTCGTGATCAGAGAATCCTATCTATCTATTGTTCCTTATTCAAGCCCAAGAATGTCCCAATCTACAGGAACTATTGTTCAGAAAAAGGGAAAGCCGAGGGCCAAGGGAATAATTGTAATTTGTACGAAATGAGCCGGAGCCTTTTCCCGAACTGCTTCCTCCAAGAATCTTGCAACAAATAAAATGTAATGGAGGGAAACAGCCGATTTTCTTCTTCCAGAAATGCTTACGCCATCTGATGTTGAATCGGGAGAGAATCGGCTCTTTCTTTCTCGTAAAGAAAAGCCGATGCGAAAACTGATGGAGTTCTTGACTGAAGCGGAAAGAAATGAAGTTGACAGAGATGGTGTTGAGGCTCTCACCATTGATCCCAAAGGTGATTACCACATATTAGAATTGAATAGGTGGCCCAGCGTGCCAATATTTGTTCTGAAAAAGGAATGGAGTAAACTGGTTAGAGAAAACAAATTGGAGAAATACGATTGGATTCAACTCTGGGGCTTTCGCCAAAATTCTCAATTCTGTTTGGCCTTCAATATCAAGAAAGCGGGAAAAAAGGCATCCAGGGTGATGATGAAAGCAGCAGCGGAGGTGGTAGTAACCTTGACGGCAGTGGCAGTAGCGACAAGGGAAATAACGGTGGTGACAGCGGCTGTAGCAGTGGTGGCAGCGGCTTTGTCGATAGTATCATCGCCGTGGCGTAGAAGCCAACATATTTCTCTTATTTTTTCTTGAAACGTGCATGCATGAAGGCAAAATTTCTATTTTGGACAATTATTTTGTAGTAAATGATTTATTTAATTTTTGAAAATATCTCGTTACTAGTTTTTTTTTTGTTCACATTACTAGTTATGAATTTGTGTCTTTCATTTTAATTAGTTTCTAATCAGAATTTAAAAACGAAATCTTTAATTAATAGGACATGATCCAATATTTTCTCATGTTTAATTTTTTTTTTTTTATTTTCTCATGTTTAATTTTGATCATTACTTGACTTGTTGGCTATTAACTCAATACTTAAAAACGAAATTAAAGAATTGAATATGATGCCATCAAAACAATTATGGCACTTAAATCATTAATCTACAATATTTGAAAGAATTAGGGAGATACTTTTGAAAGACAATAATACCCTCATTAATTTTGTATAATTCCCATTTCATCATTCAATTATTATTAGAATTTAAAATGTTTTATAACTTACTATTCAATTATTGTTTTAGCCCCTACTTGATGCACATTAAAATGAAAAGAATGCATTTTTTTTTTGTGATGTGATGGTGAATATGTGGTTGAAATTTGAAAAAGAAGGAAAAATTATTGATGTAATAAAAAATATTATTTTATTATAAAATGTGTGGTTGAAAATGAGTAAAAGAATGATAATGAAAATTATAATATGGGTCAAATATGAGCTTAATTTATAATACAACATGTGAGGGTTTTGAATGTGAAGGGCTACTTGTGTATAGAGGTGGGCAAAACCTGATCGAACTCATCAAAATTGCTCAAATCAAATGAACCCGACCAGTTTGGGTCGATTTTTTTTTTTGTTGCTTTTATGTGTGTTCGATTTTTTGACTATGTAGGCGGGTTTGGTTGAGTTGGATCGGGTTATGAGTTAACTCATAAAAATCGAATTAACCCGTCTAACCCGACTCGCCTACTTAAAAAAAAAATACACTTTATTCTTTGTAAGCTTGGCTAATGGGATTGAATACGATAATAAATAATTTTATTGATTTATTTACTATTTGATCTTATCTATTTGAATTTCGTATAATAGAAAATTAGATAACTTTAATATTTGTTGACAAGTTGTCCCAAGTTGACCAACCTAACCCGACCGATACTTGATTGGGTTGGGTTGGGTTGGGTTTAAACCTTTACACTGGTTGGGTTGTGTTAAATTTTGATCAAACCGATCATGTTGGGTTGGGTTTGGTTTAAGGTAAAAATCGACACAATCCAACCCATGTCCACCCCTATTTGTGTATCCCTTTATTTTTTGGTAAATTAACTAAGCCTCTGTCTGGTGGAGCTTAAAATTCAAAATTTAATTTAAGTCAAAATCAACAATTAATTTCAACCACACATTTCATGGGATCCACGACTTTTCAACCAATCATTTCATTATTTTTTATAAAAAAAACTACTAAAAATTTGATTTTAATCCCTACCAATGTTGCATACTTCTAAATGTTTGAAATTGTGTAGCTTTAAGTGGTCGTATATTTTTGCATTATTTGTTTGGGTTAAAAATCATAACAGTAAAACATATCACATGCTTGTATCACTGGAACGTTGTCAGTTTGGAAAATTTTGTCAAAACAGTGGGCTTAGGCTTACTTCATATAGTTTTCTATAATTGCTTTTTTTTTTTTTTAAACACATTTTTTTCCTGCAATTGCTTGTTGTGTGTAGTTTTGAGAAAAAAATAAGTTTTTTTTTTTATTTATGCGGCCTAAACAACATCAAATTAAGTCTTATTACCAATAAATTAAAAATTGACTGCATGAACCCTCTTTTATCATTTTACTCGGTTCAAAATTTAAATAACATTCATGTGTTGGCCACCAACCCACTGCAACCCTCTTCTTGCATTGAGGCTAAGGACTACCTATGGAAAACATTGAAGGAGTACATTTGGCCCAAAATTTTTAAATATAATTGAGCAATCAAACACAGACTAATACAAGCACATCCAAATGTATAAAAGGAATAGAGAAATAAGGAGAAAGTCATATGAGCCCATGGCATTAATAAAATAGATTCATCTGCTAATTTTTTTGTTATGCTATCATCAACGATAATGCTTGGACCAGATTTTATTGTTGGGATGTTTTGTGACTTGTGAAGTTTTGAAAAACATATATTTATTTAATTGAAGTACCAATGGCCAACAAAAATACAATAAAAATTGTTGATAAAACTTCAAAAGATATTTTGGAGAAATCAAAACCATTTGATAGAAAAGTTTTTGTATACGGATGAGATTTTGCCAAATACTACGTGTCATCCCAAGAGCAATAGAACAACAAACAATTAATCAAAATTTGATTAGATCTTATCTTTGGGAGAATATGAAAAAGTTGCAACTAAATCAAAATGTCCATGCTCAAAATGACAATCGATTTATACAATACTTGATCCAATTTAGTAATGGAGCAGAATCTTACATAGAGGATGATTTCATCAACTTATCAAATGCAACTTTCACGTAGAATTTCAATGAAAGCAACAAAAGTCTTGGTAAAAATATAAAATGAATATCGTGTACAAAGAAGTATTATTGTAATAAAAAAATTATATTTGAGCTTATTCAAAATTTTCAATATGGCACATCATATATGAGTAATAGCAAATGCTTGGAATGCATTTAAGTTATTGTATAATTTTTTATATTTTTTCTAAAACTTAAATGCATTTTATAGAAGCAAATATTTTATCTCATGCTCCTCGAGTAAAATATTCATTGTTTAAAAAATATATATTATCTCATTTTATGGATGTCATCCATATGACCCTAAAAAAAATTAAGCCCATTTTTAACTCCATTCTATAAAAACTAATTTTTTTTCTTAACTCATTTTTAACGAAACATTCTTTCAAACTAATAATTTTATACATAAACCGAAAACATTTTTCTACTTCATAACTACATATTCTTCATGAAATCACCATTACAAAATATATTCTTTTAAAAAATGGGACTCTTAACACTTGACAATACAAAAAGTTTTCTCGGTCACCGGTTTTAGAAATTGAAATTTTTTGTACATCACATCATTCTTTAATTGAACTATCAAGCTGGAATTTGGAAGGAAGGGAACTTTTAATTCAAACCCAAAAAATCCTAACATGTTTGGCCAAGCGTAAAAATCAGTTACATTTACATTTTTTTTTTTCTGTAAATCATTTTTGGAACATGTTTAGATGATATATATTTCCTAAACTAAATTACTTAGCTTGAAAATAATGTAAGTTATTTTCAAAAATGTAACTTACTATTGACAGCATCGAAGAGATGGTGTCCTCTAGTCTCCTGGAGAGAAACAACTGGCAGTCTTCCTAAAATGTAAAGATGGGGAAGGTTGTGAGGTTTCTTTGAGAAATTTGGACAATGACTCGTTCTTAAGCAGTCAATGGTCATGTCTTGACTTATCATTAGCTATTCAAGAGCTCAATAAGGTACATTTTTAAACGTGATCCTTTCATTTTGTTCGACAAAACACTCGCTAGAAGGTTAATTTTACATCGGAACGTAGCGAAAAAAGATGAAAAGACTGTGCCATAAGATCAATTTGTCACACATTTCTTTGGATTTTTACATTGAATCCTTGTGATCTTAGTGTGGCAATAGAAAGTAAAAACCTAGGTTAAGTGAGGTTTAAATTAACTCATTGTGATCTATAGTTATAGTGAAGCTTTCTTCACTTACTCTATTTTGAATGCATCTTGTTGCATATTTTGCTGAAATGAAACACGAGATAATGCAAGCATGTAACAAAGTATAGCCAACATTGGGACGTTCTGCGCCTATTTAATTAGGATACAAGGTGAAGTGAGTGTTAGCTCACCCGTACATGAATTTTTACCCTCTATTCAGACTATTGTAGCACGTGTTTGTTTAAAAGTCTTTTCCAGCTTTCCTATTTCGAAGGCTTCATCGAGAATTTAGAATATTATGCTCGTTGTCCATTAATGTCTTTGAGATAAAGTGCAGATCTCCTATACAACAACCTCGTGCAATTTTTTCCTTTTCAGCTAAGTTCCCTCGTCATTTAGCTCTCTACTTGTTTCTTCCTTTTTCCATGCTAATTACACAAAGTTTTATTATCGCAGGCCCACACGGTTTCCTCGTACAGAATTTTATTGACATTGCCTGACACGCCCCACTCCTCATA
>CAIGRP010012239.1:0-33274 GCA_903798385.1 Fraxinus cuspidata
ATTCAAAACTCAAAACACAAAATTTAAACACAAAGAGAGCAGCCCCTTAACATTTCAAGTAAAGGTTGTGGTTTCAAATCTCTTCTCCCCTACCCATTTAATTTTGGTTAAAATCAAAGAGTTAAAAATCTTTGACAATAAAAGTGAAAAACTGTGATTCGAAACGGAACCTCCTTTAAGAATAGAGGAGTTCTAACCAGTTGAACTAGAAGAATTGTTTGAAAGTAAAGCAAATTATCAGATATATAATCTAAGCATTTAGTTCATTTTCAACCAAAATAATTTGTTCCGGCAGATTCAGCATGGGCGGCCACCGGAGCTCGCCGGGTGCTGGGTTCGCCCCTACTTGGAAGTCGAAGTAAAAAAAATGAATAAATATAGTAATAATTTGATTCTTTGCAAGAGTGCTTCAAAAGTCACAAACACGATATTTATTCATTGTGTGAATTTATTTTAAGCAACGTACTTTTGAATGATAATTATTAACTAATACATCTAAATTAACGAACGAAAAAGTGGATTAAAATAAGAATTTTATAAATTATCTTAAATGACATTTATTTTAAATCCAAGGCATTTATTATATATAAATTTGTCACAAATTTGATCTAGAAGCATATATTTTAAATAAAATCATTAATTCTTTTAATTGTGCATGTTCTTCTTACCTAGGGTTAAATTCACCAATGACCACCCAACTATATACTTAGTGTTACTTTAGTCACCAATTTGATTTTATTTCACTTTGACCATCTAATTTTGTGTTTAGTTTCACAATGGTCACCCAATTTCATTTAATGTTTCATTATGACCATCTATTTTATATAACATTTCATGATGGCTACCTCACTTCTTTTTACCATTTTCACAAATTTTAAAAGGAATAAAACGATAACTTTCTATTATATATATAATAAATGTAAGAAAAAAAAAAGTAAAAGTTTTTTTAAAATAAGTTTTTATTTTATTTTAATTTTTTAAGTAACTTTTTTTAAATAAGTTTTTATTTTATTTTAAAAAGGTTTTTTTATATATTTTTTTAAGGAAATTTTTTAAATAATTTTAATTTTATTTTAAAAACTTTTTTTAAAATATGTTTTTATTTTATTTTGAAAACGTTTTTTGAAATAAGTTTTTATTTTATTTTCTAAGTAACACTTTTTTTAAAAAAAATTAATAAGTTTTTTTTTAAATATGTTTTTATTTTAATTTATTTTTTTATATATGATACAAAGTTATCGTTTTACATCTTTTAAAATTTATGAAAATGATGAAAAGCAATTGGGTAGTCATGGTAAAATGTTATATGAAATTTGGTGATCACGATGAAACTTTATATGAAATTGAATGGTCATGATGAAATAAAATCAAATTGGTGACTATAGTTACCCTAAGTATAATGTTGAGTGATTATACTGAAATAAAATCAAATTGAGTAATCTGGTAATATTAAATATAAAATTGGTTGATTATCGGTGGATTTAACCCTCTTACCTCATACAAGTTATTGCAATTAGTAAATCCAAGACCCGAGGGAACCATATATTAAGATAAAAAGTAACCCCCCACCACATCATCCCCAAAACCTCATTAAGCCTATGTTTGACACACATTCTTTCAAAATTATTTTCAATCATACATTTTTCAATAATATAATATTTTTCATTCCCAATAAATTTTCCTTATTTTTAACCGCATATTTTTTATCGTATCATTATTTAAAATATATTCTTTTCTCGATAATAATATATATGAAACACAACCTAAGAATATTATGTATAAAAGTGTCATAATTTAAATAAACTTGTCTACGCCGTGACTTGGCATCTTTACTCAGGCGGCTGCAAAGTTTTTTACATGGCTAGAAAAAAGTCTAAGATTATAGTGTAAAGTTGATAAAAAAATTTTATTATTGTGACGACTATTAATTGGGTAAATTCAATTTTAACCCCTGTTTGAGCTCCATTATTGACAAATAATGCATTTTTGAATAGTAGATTGATAGAGAATTCTTTATTAAAAACATAAGAAAAAATTTTGAATTTGTATGTAATGTTATTTTATTAAAAAATACGAGGTTGAAAAGAAGTGAGAAAAAAATATAATTGGAAAATAATAAAATCAAACAAAGCTCTTAATTATTAAAAGTTCCGGATTGTCAACATTGCATTTCAACTTTTGATTTATGAGGTTTCGTTGAAATGTCTATGTGGACGTGGACGTGGATGTGGATGTGATAAAGGGGTGTACTTTTTCCTTGGTTATAAATTTAAATAAAAAGCTAAAAGCAAAAAACGTCTTGTAATTGATTTCTTTATTTTCTTTGGAAGTAATTTTGAATGTGGTTCTCCTTAGAAGTGTTATAATGTGTGGGGTTGTCTAAGTTTGGAAAAGTTCAACACGTATTTTGAGTTGAACCTTCACAATTAGATCTTGTTGTGAGTTGACCTTCCTTTATGTTTTCTTTAGATTCATATGTATACAATTTTAATCTTTAGTACTCTGGTTTAACGCTTTAGGTGAAATGACTCACTCAAAGATGATCGTGTTAGACCAACGGTGTTCCAACATAAGCCTCTTCAAAATCAATCTGATTTGCGAGAAGACTTTATAGAGCTTGTCCATTTCTACGCAAGTGGGTGTTTTAGAATATTTTCTTAAAAATATTTTGTATATTGAAGCCAAACAAATTTTGACAGATTTTATCACTCATTCTTTAAATGTGTCCAATGCTATTCATTTCGTCACCTCAAATATGTTATTTGTGTTCGTATATTTGTAGACCAATAGCATATTTCACATATATTTATCTCATTTTTACGTAATTTTTTTTGAAGCACCTCCATCCCATCCCATCCCATCCCATCTTGACCCTACCACTTTCGATGCAACTTCGTTTCCTAAATAAAAGAACAGAGAAAGTGTAACCCGTCAACATCAATGGTAATCCAAGCAATCTTGCCTACCATTAAAATTTTGCATGTATTTTATTCTGGATAACGTGTGATCTTCAAAGCACGTGATTTCTTTTAATCTTCCTATGATCCTTCCAAGAATTAACATTTGTATCCATATCTTATGGGACCCTTTTTCTAGATCTAAATTGCAAGAAAGTAGCATCGAATAAAGATATAAAGCTTGTTTTATGTTAGTTTATATTGTAATATTGTTGGATTTATGTGAACGTTATGAATTTGATGTGTCGACACAATTTATCTCGGAGAAAACATTGCCATGTTCCACAAATAAATGTCACCAGGTCATAATCAATAAACAAAAAAAGACACAACATGTAATTTGTTGAATCAAGGGGACATTGAGTTGTATGTATATGGTGTTGAAAGAATTATTGTTTCAAAAAAATTGACGATTAAACATGAAGAAACATAATAAACTATTTGTATTTATGATCGAGTTTCAATTAACTTGGTGACATATGAAAAGTACAACAGTTACTCAAGTCAGATTGATCTGTTCAAATGGGAAAAGTAAAAAAATTGATCGATTACAGAGAACTTGATATTTTGAACTGTTTAATTAACCTTCAAATTGACCGGTTCAATCAAGACGAGCTCTGATCCAGGTGACTCATTCTATTGATCCAAATTTGACTCTATCAAATATCCCTAAGGTTGATGGATTGGATGAGTATGTGGCAGTATCCAAGCAATTTACCATAATGGACTGACGCATCCAAAAATATGGTCCATCGATTGACCGTTGCCTTTGGATCGAATTATTTATGATGACTCAACTGTGTACGTGTGTGAACTGGGTTAAATATTGACGTGCTTAGGTGCACCTTTTTCTAGGTACAAATTGACTGCCTATTTGATTTGGACTTGGTTTACGTGTGATTTGGACCTACCTACTCGTCCTGTCCATATCATAAGAATTTTTAAAATAAATTATGTCATTTATACACTCTATTCTTTCAACAAATTAGTGGATGAATTATTTATTTACTTTTTTAAATTATCCAATTACTTAATGCCACGCACTAAGCATGATTGTTTTAAAATTTCTTCTTCTTTTTTGTTAAATTAGGCTTTTTGGCTAAGTATATTAATATTTCTTTTTCTTCAATGTAATAAGAATTAACTCTAATAACATAATGAAAATGTTTGATATACGATCGAGTTATATGTAAATTATTAGAAATTTTGAACCTATTAAAAGAAACCGCATGATTGAGAACTGATTTATTTTATTTTATTTAAAAATTGAAAATGGCATGATCGAATCAATGCACAGCTAATTTCTGAAACATTATTTTATTTTTTCTTTTGAATATTATATAATTTTTTTTTAAAATTATAAATATCTAAGTAAAATACAATGAATTCTCTGCTTTCATTTATTGTTTTCCTTGAAATTAATTCAATTAATTGTTGTTTTTCGTGCCAAAATGTAGAACGAAATGACCAAAAGGATCTAAATTTATAAGTCTACTTATAATTTAAAATATTGAGGTTTAAAGGTAAATAGTGTTAATTATGTAAGTTTCGAAGATAAGTATATTATAATAATTGAACTTGTTCTGAGCTGAAACTTTTGAATTTGATGAAATTAAATGCAATGATCCAAATCTTGAATCAATTGTTAGATTCATCATTTATAGATAATTTTNAAAAAAAAAAAAAAAATCTCTCTTTAAGCCAATACGACTTCGTATCTTATTAGTAAATAATCAAAAAAAAAAACACAAATGTCAACTGAGTACTACTGTCCTAACTACTCGGCATTTTATTATCATGAAAAGTAATTAGTAAAGTTTACATAGTCAAATTCTGAGTCAACTTAATTTTAAATATGAAATTCAACAACTAGAGACCATAAATATTGACAGATTAATTTTTATACTTTTCCAGGAGTAATCCTAGAATTACTCTTCTTTGTACTGAGAGCTCCTTAGACATAACTTTTGAACAGTTGGAAGAAGTTTTTGAAATTCAAAAATTGCTTTTTGATTTGCTAACTAATTTTATGAAAGTGTTTATTCTACTTAGAATAGTTTTTAGAAAAATCTAGTTCAATGTGATTTTATCTAAAAGCACTTTCAAAATAGGAAGCTCTTTCAAAAATTAGTTTTTAAATAAAAATTAAGATTATTTCCTCTAAAAGCTCTTATATCGAAAGTGAAAACAAAAATAAAAATCATGTCAAATGGGACTTGAGTGTATTTGGTTTTTGCATCTGACCTTCGAATCTTTTGAAGTGCTTCATAAGCATTACATAGATGGATGATCAGTTCTCTGACAAAAAATAAAGGAATTAGCTCATAACGTCCATACCTTTCACTATTATTGTGAAAAATGTTCTCATCTTTTATTTTTTGGTATTTTCACATTTATTTTCACATTTTATTGTCAAAATGTCATTGTCATCTATTTTCTCAATTAAAAGATTCGAAATGACGAATATACCCATCTGTTTAAATAAAACAAAAGGAAAGAACTAATTGCAACCATAATCCCAGCTTTTTATTGAGAAATTGAATGAAAATTGATAGAAATGACTGCTTACATAATCAATGTATATGAAAGGTAGATATATTATATGCTATATACCATTTTAATAATTTATTTGGAACTCGTTTGCATTTTTTTTAAAAAAAATTTGGAACATAGTTGCAATTAGTTCTTTCCTTTCCTTTTTATTTTATTTAAATAGAAGTGGTATATTCGTCATTTCATAATTTTTAATTGAGAAAATGGATGAAATGATCTTTTTGTGCAATAAAATGTGGAAATAAGGGTGAAAATGTAAAAAAGTTAAAGGTAAAGACGTTTTTCACAATAATAGTGAAATGTATGGACGTTACGTGTTAATTACCCAAAAACTAATATATGATCTAAGATTCTAAATCCATTTTTTTTTATAAAAAGGGAAAGATAGTAAAATCCTACGTTGATCGACTTCCCTCCTATTTAAGGCTTGTGGCTGTTTTATAGCTCTACTTGTCATAAATCCTCGTAGTCCTGGAAATCCCTAATCAAAATTAATCTCACACGAATTTATTTAATAATCATATTACATGTACATTGTCTTCTACATATTTTTTTACAGTGTATCACGTGACAACATACCATTTCACTGTTTAAACTTTTGACTTTTTTTCCCATCCAATCAACACTACCAACACACACAATATCCACCATCATGTCAAGAAAGAATGTATGAGTGACATTTTCCTTAATTGAGTTAATTATAATTCATTTTTCGCTCTATTCTTATTAACTACATATTCTCCAATAAAATCATATTACACGCAAATTTAAAAGTTTTCTTTCATTTTTAACCACGCATTTTTAAAAAATTTATTATTTCAAAATCAAATTCTCTTTATTACGAGAGAATAATGGGGACCAAACGGGTGCTTGTAAAGCATCTAAGAACTCGTATAAGCAATTTTAAGAGTTCACAAGTGCACAATATCGTGAATAAGTAATAAAGTGATAAATAGATTATCAATTCCACTAGAACTAATTATCTACTTATTAACTTTATTCAAAATTAGTCTTAAGTTGAAACATAGATTTAACAAGTGGAGTTTGACTTCGAGATGTTTTTTTTTTATTTTGTTATCTACTAAAATGACCAATTAAAAAGCAAAGAAGTCTGTGAGTTCAATCAAATTGGGAAGACGCTAGGATCCGAATCTACCATTATTAACATATTTTAATTATCAATTACTCGTTATTAGTCAATTATTGTTTATGTTGATAACCAGTATTCCTTATGTGCAAATTTTCTCTTTTGAGATAAATTAATCCATTTTTTTTCCTTTAACCGTACTATATGATCGTTGGCTCCCGTGTCACAAGTCACCAACTTCCTCGAGCTTTCCGCACTGAGCAGGCTTCAGGCTTCATCCATAATCTTACAACTTTATAGGGGACCTATATTTTTGCTAAATAATTGCCCGGATATGTTCGTTACGATCCTCTGTGTGAGGAGGCTATTTAGTCGAGCTACTTAGAGAGAGTTATCTTGCATTCTTAAGTATTTTCTACATATCCACATGTCTCTATGAACAGATAAAAGCACAAAATAAAAATAGAAATATTTATCGAAATTGGACTAAGAATAGAACTTAATATTACTTGTTATTTGAGCTAGAAAAATGTATCATCTATCGATCTCAACATGAATCTCAAGACTATCATAAAATTGGCAAACAATAGAATAATAAAAACCAATCATAAGAATTAAACTATAAAACCAGCAATTTCCCATCCCATCCCACCTACCCTTACCCTACACCAACTTATTAAAATTTCGGTGACTCTTATCTCTTGTTCCATTCTCTCTCTATTTTTTCTCTGTTCGACCGCCATCACCACCAACTCTAGCCACCTCACCAAAACCAACCATTGCAACCACACGCAGCATAGTGTCATGATCACCATTGCACGATGCAACAATAATGGTTTTAGGGTTTTGGATTGGTCTTTTCTCCTCTGATTTGCTTAACTGGAATTTGAGTGTAGTTTTTGTTGGTGGTTGTTAGTGATTTTCAAATTTAGATGGAGTTGGTGCTGGCGACGGTGGTGTTGCTAGTGGTGGTGCGACATTCAGTTGGTGCCAGTAGTGACAGGATGGGATGGTGCGGGATGGTGAGGGATAAAGAGCATTTGTGATTAATTATTTGGGTTATTGTTACTATTAAATTGGTTAATTGTGACTAATAATTTATATGTAATCAACAAAATAGATAATTTGTGACTAATAAATAATATGTGACCTAAAAAAATATGTGATTGTAATTAAATTTGTAATTGTGACTCATAATTTGTATATTTGTGACTGTGATCATAATTGTGTATTATTATGACCTTGTTCTGTTATTATGTGGTCACATTAATTTTTAAAACTTTTTCACAAGTTTCTTATTTTTGAAAATGTATCTTTAAACCTTTATAATTATACATTGTTCCTTTTTTATTTATTTTTTCTTTCTTTTAAAATAGTGATTTTGGATATGGGCTTGTACAACACTTGGGCATTGGGCCAGTGCTGCCTCCCCCATATCCGCCCATAGACTCTGGTGTTATAGAGCCGGCAAGACATGGCTTCAACTTCTTAACTTTGATTAAGTCCTTGTTCGATCCTCATTTTTTTTCAACATACATTTTTTTTCTCTTATTTTCAATTACACTTTATTCAATAAAATAATATTACATGTAATTTAAAATTTTTTCTTATTTTTTTAATCACACATTCTCCATCAATCCAATATTTCAAAATGCAATTTATACAAAAATTGGGGTTGCCCTAAATCTTTCACTTAGCACAAGCTTCAAATATAAGAGCTAGTCACCGCAACAATTCTACCTTGTTTATAAAGACATTTCAACCACAGGTTCCCCTGAAGTATAAAGCTTAGACAAACCTATTGGAGTTTAAATTTGAGAACTAAATTAAGACAACCCTATTTATTTGGTATATATAGTGGGTATGCTCTTGAATGTGTACCAAATGAAATGACTTCAACACTACCATGGAAATCTAGAGAGCGAATCGATTCAAATATCAAAATTTCTTTCACTAAATCAGATCAGAAATCATTCGATGGTGGTACCCAAACTTTGGGAAAAGCCTAGAAGTAGGGTGGTATCTCCTCTTGTTTTAAACAGTAGGAAAGCCCCTGTTTGACAAAGGTTTTTGAAATTATACTTTGATGGTTCCCATCCAATATAAGGTTAAAAAGTAGATAAACCTTACGAATCTAATGAAATTTGTGATTAAAAACTAAGTTTGACTAGTTTATAATACCAAAAAACCTTATCAAAAAGAAGCTAAGATTAATGGCTCAGAAATATAGTCAACCAATGATTGGTTCACTCGGAAAATAGTAGTAAATGACCCTAGCAAGTGGACTATTCTAATCTTTATCTTTAGATATAAAAAAGCTCGAAGCAAGCTCAACTTCAGAAAGTAGCACGACAATATCATACATTAGTAATGTTATGAATGAGTTGCAATGCGTCAAACTTGATAAAAACAATCACGCAAGCCAATATATTCTTGTTAAACCCAATCGCATCTGTATGAAGCGTTACACCTCCCACCAGTTGCATTTTCATCCGTTCGTTCCTATTTTCGACTGTTCATAATTAAGAAAAAGATTCAGAACGAAGTAAGAATAAATAGGGTGATTGTGAGAGAAGACAACTCCATGAATGCTGAATGCAAAACTTGCTGTTGAAATGCACATGAGGAAGCTTAGCTACATGGCATTTTTCTACATCAAAAGCATGATTACTAAACTAAAACATTAGATTATTCGAAATTGGTTTAATAAAATTTAAAAAATACTTTGAAAATTGGTTTAAAACACAATATAATTAACATATGAAATATAAATTTTACTGAAGATGAATTGGAAAGTACCTGAAGAATTTTATTTGTCTCGGTAAAGAATTTCTGTCACTAAAAGAATAAGAGTAATATTCAAAATAATAATAATAAAAAAAATTCCATTTAACACTTTCTCAAGATTGGCATTTGAGACTCTGTTCACCGGGCTAGTATCCAACTGAATTTCCCACCAAAAGTATACTGCTCTTTTCTTTACTCTCTCTCTCTGTGCAAACATAAAACCATCAAATTTTCTTGAGTGAAACCCAATAATGGCAGAAAAACCCTTCTTTCTCAGTCCGTTTCTTGCTTTCTTGTTTATTACCGCACTCATTTTTCTACCCCAATCACATTCTCAAGAATCTCAACAAAGTAATCATTCCCAAACCCACTTTTAATCTCTATAATTTTTTCAAACCGAGGATTTGAAATAACGCCAGTTTTTGGTTTGAACATTAATAAGCTAAATGATGATTGATCGTTTTTGTCTTTTTGTATTGTGCAGGTCCAGTTTATTTGGGGTTTGTATCAAATGCGACAGATTTTCCAGCTGAAGATTACTACGATTACATCGTTGTTGGAGGTGGCACCGCCGGCTGTCCACTGGCGGCGACGCTGTCGGAAAAACATCGCGTGCTTGTTCTTGAAAGAGGTGGCGTTCCATATGGGAAGCCTAATCTGATGACTCAAGATGGGTTTCTCACAACATTAATGGAAGTTGATGCCTATGACTCCCCTGCTCAAGCCTTCACCTCTGAAGACGGAGTTCCAAATGCCCGAGGTCGAGTTCTTGGAGGAAGCAGTGCAATAAATGCGGGTTTCTATAGCAGAGCCGATCAAGATTTCTATCAAAGATCAGGAATGGATTGGGATCTTAAAGTGGTGAATCAGTCCTATGAGTGGGTTGAGAAAGCTATTGTATTTAGGCCTGAGCTTAGGAATTGGCAATCGTCAGTTAGAGATGGATTATTGGAGGCTGGGATTGATCCCTATAATGGGTACAGTTTGGATCATGTTGTAGGTACCAAGATTGGGGGTTCAACATTTGATAGCTCTGGTACAAGACATAGTGCAGTAGACCTTCTAAACAATGCAAATCCTACAAATATTAAGGTAGTAGTTTATGCAAATGTGGAGAGAGTTTTGCTGGCATCTTCATCAGCTTCCTCTGGGGCAAAACAATCAGCTATTGGGGTAGTTTTTCGCGATCATACAGGACGGTACCACCACGCTATGTTGCATGATAGGGGCGAGGTGATACTTTGTGCAGGGGCTGTTGGCAGCCCTCAGCTCCTGCTACTGAGTGGCGTTGGGCCGAGGCCTTATCTCTCCTCGTGGGGAATACCTGTGGCACACCACTCGCCTTATGTTGGTCAGTTTTTGTATGATAATCCAAGAAATGGGATCTCTATTGTGCCACCGATGCCATTGGAGCATTCTCTCATTCAAGTCGTGGGTATTACAACTTCAGGTGCTTACCTAGAAGCAGCCTCCAATATCATACCTTTTGCCTCCCCTGCTCATCCTATTTTCATTAGGTCACCCGGCTCTTCAGTTTATCTTACTGTGGCCACTCTTATGGAGAAGATAGTTGGGCCACTTTCTGCTGGTTCTCTTAGATTGGCATCCACAGATGTCAGAGTGAATCCAAATATTTTTTTCAATTACTTTAGTAATCCAGGTGATCTGCAGAGGTGTGTGAATGGAACGCGAAAAATTGGTGATGTATTGAATAGCCGAGCTATGGATGATTTTAAGTTCCATCAATGGTCTGGAGGTAGAGAATTTAGGTATGCGGGGCCTCCATTGCCTGTCGACTTGTCCAATGATGCACGCGTGGAAGAGTTCTGCCGGCGTACAGTGAGCACCATATGGCACTATCATGGTGGTTGCCTCGTGGGGAAGGTTGTTGATCGCAACCTCAAAGTTATCGGAATTGATGATTTGAGAGTGGTCGACGGTTCTACTTTTATGGTGTCACCTGGGACCAATCCCCAGGCTACTCTTTTGATGCTTGGAAGGTAAGAATCCTGTGTACTTTCACTCTTTCAGTTCCTTGTATTAGCATAACAGGGCTGGGTAGATTCTTGAAAATTTACGGTTTCTCATTTTAGGTACTTCGGTTTGAAGCTACTGAAAGAGAGATCAAGATAAAATGGATGACTTGCCAGCAGTGACACGACGATGCATGAAACTGGAGACCCTCTACCAGTATTTTATCTTTTTTTGCTCATCTGTCTTGGCTTCAACGTGATTAAGAGGAATTTTGAATAGTTTCAAGTTTGAGTTTGCATTCATTCATTTATTGCAAGAGAATGTGGATATCTCTTCATTTTAACATGACACAAGACTATGACTTGCAGTTTTAATTGGTGTACTTTCTTATATGTTCTTTGCAGAAGAGACTAATTGAATCTGATTTCATATTGTTGTTGTAACTAGTATACTTTCTAGTGCAGCTTAAAATTTCTAGTTTACAACAAATTTCTGATAGCAACATGACTTGCTGATAAAATAGGGTCTTAGTAATTCGTAGTCAGAGATTCAATTTTGTCGTTGTATTCCAGTGGCTGTACAAGCAAAGTCTTCATCAATGAAATGCACCCTTTGATAAAATACTGGAATTAAATGCATGTTTTTGGATCTTTAGCCGGATTTGTTTTCCAAGTTCTGCATCAGATTGGAGTGAATCATTCTTATGTTTTCCAAACAAAATGATTCATTTATTTTTCCAAAATCTTACAACCAAATGATATTATAGCAATAACAAAGTTAGACCATCTGCTTCTTCTTGTGTTACACCCTTTCGGAGTTTGTTGTTTCTTTAAGAGATAAAAGGAGACACCCGTATCTATTATTTAGTTGTGCTTCATAATGTTGAAGTCCATAAAGTTGTAATGTAACATGATTGAAGTCCGGAGTCTTCTATAAATAGCTTGGAAGGGCTAGAGGTCTCGAACTACTTCAATGAAATTGTTTGCTTTTGGTACAATTAGTATACTTGCTTCTCTAATATGCTTGCTTCCTTGCTTATGGACACCCTTTGAAACATAGAATGTAGGAAAGACAAATTGAATCACAACGTTTTGAAACTTCTGCCAGATGTTATCTGCAAGTTATAGTTGCATTGAATGGGAGAGAATTATTCTTATGTGTCTTTCATGTGAAAGATTATAATTTGATTCTTTTGTTTGCTTTTTTCATAAGAAAAGTTATGAACAAATCTGCACATCATTAGCAGCTAGTAGACGTATGTTCAGAATACAAAATGTTTAGTTACTTTTGATGCTATTAACATGTGAAAAATCGGGTGTCGTTTTGGATACCACTTGAAAGTTACGGATTACCAAATTAACGGCTAATAAGTTACTGAATGATTATTAATTATCCGTTTTTAGTTTTGAACCTACATGCGAAATTAATCAATCAAAAGTAACATGTCACTTTTAATTATTTCTAGATGCTTAATCAAACAAGTCAATTTCTTTAAGTTTGAATACCGAGTTAAAGTTTTAAGCACTAAGCTAATATGGTGAAATGATGAAGATGACGATGCTGAATTTTGTATTGATAATGTATATAGATATACTACTCATTGTGTATTACATTTGTATATAAATAGGCATTCTGGAGTAGGGAGCAAGTAAAAGAAAAATCAATTACATGTGCAATACAATTAAGAATAAAAACAGTTGTAACAACTTGGCAGAGCACCACATGTGCACAATAGCATTTGGCAAAACTGATTCCAATCTTCACGTGAATTGGAGCTTGATGACAGTGATGATATGCTTATTTTAACATCCTCCCTCAAGCTAGAGTTTATCCCTTAACTCCAAGCTTGTTCTTAAGACAAAGGAATCTGGTTTGTGAAAGAGGCTTAGTTAGCAAATTTGCTACCTGATCAGACGAAGGGACATATTGAATTTTCAGCTTTCCTTCAAGAACCTTGTCTCTTACAAAATGTATGTCCAATTCAATATGCTTAGTTCTAGCATGGTAAACTAGATTTGAAGCTAAAGCGCTTGCACTAAGGTTATCACACCAAAGTATAGGAAGTGATGATGGGCTTAACTTGATTTTTTTGAGCAAGGATTCAATCCAGTTAATCTCAGCAGCTGCTTGTGGCAGGGCCCTATATTCTGATTCAGTGCTTGACCTAGCCACGACTTGTTGTTTCTTTGAGGACCAAGCTACCAAGGTATCTCCTAAGTAAACACAGTAGTCGGCTGTTGATCTCCTATCATTAGGGCATGATGCCCAATCTGTATCAGCAAAACCTGTGAGATATATCTGTCACTCCTTTGAATCCATAATCCTTGCTCAATGGTCTCTTTCAAATATTGGAAGATTCTCTTCACTGCTTTCCAGTGAACATCTGAGGGTTCTTGCAAGAATTGACTCATCTTGTTGACAGCAAAGGTTATATCAGGATGTGTATGTGCTAAGTATTGTAATCCTCCAACTGTACTTCGATAAAGAGAAGGATCTGCCATCTTTTTACCTTTACTCTTGGAGATAATCTTGCCAATTGCCATAGGAGTAGCACATGGTTTGATATTTTCAAGATTGAATTTTTTTTCAGCAGGTCTTTTATGTACTTGATCTGAGTGAGATGCAAGCCCAAGTCATTTCTCTTTACTTCAATTCCCAAAAAGTGATGTAGTTCACCCATGTCCTTCAAGGTAAACTGAGCATTTAAGTTATCAAAGAAGTACCATAATATCTTCTGATCATTGCATGTAACCACAATATCATCAACATAAACTAAGGCAAAAATGACTTGTTTTTGATCCATGTAGAAGAATAGGGAGCTATCTGCCCTTGAATTTGAAAGCTTCCAATCAAGAAGAGTTTTCTTCAGTTTTTCATACCAGGCTCTAGGTGCTTGTTTAAGTCCATAAAGAGCCCTTTTTAGTTTGCAAACGAATCAATAAAACCTTCTTGCTGCCTCATAAATACTTCTTTATCCAATTTCCCATTCAGAAAAGCATTGTTGACATCAACTAGCGTGATACTCCATCCCTTCGAGACTGCAAGAGTAAGAATTATCCTTAAGGTAGAGGCCTTTATAATTGGGCTGAACGTTTCATGGTAGCCAACTCCCGATGTTTGCAAGAAACCTTTGGCTACCAGTCTTGCCTTGTGCTTTAGTATTCTGCCCTCAATATCACGTTTGAGTCTGAAAACCCATTTATTTCCAATAACCTTTTGATTGATAAGAGGTGGTACAAGTTCCCAAGTTTTGTTTCTCATCAGTGCTTGGTATTTTTCTTCCATTGCTTTTCACCGATCTTCATTTGACAGAGCCTCAAGTACATTGTTGGGCCCAGCATGCTGTATTCTTTGCACTGAATCGAATAAACTTTAGGTTTGAATATACCAGCTTTAATTCTGGTAATCATAGGATGCTCTATAGTTTGGTTCCCCTGATCTGCAAAGTGATTTCTCCGTGTTTCCATACTAATATTCAACCCATCACTAACTTCAGTTTGTCGTACTTGAGTATTTACAATCCTTTCTTGATTTGTCACTTGTGTACCTTCAATATTTGTTTATGTGTTTCCATTTTCGTTTACTTCAGGTACCAGATTCTCAGCTACTTCTGGTTGATCAAGCACATAAGGTGTTGCTGTTGGAGTTGCATCAGGGTGTGCTTCATTAGTTGAGAAGGTTTGGTTATGATTTGAAGGAGCACAGACAAACAGGCAGATAATGAATGATAATTTCAGATGTTTGAGAATTTGTTCTTTTATTGAGAAAGCCATACTCGAATGGAAACTCACTTTTATTGAAGACTACATGCCTAGATATATACACTCTACCTATTGGTCTGAGACACTTGTTGCCCTTGTGAGAGTTGCTAAAGTCAAGGAACACACACTTTGTGGAGTGAAAGCTAAGTTTATGGTCTTGGTATTGTCTGAGGCAACGGAAGCAAGCACAACAAAATATTTTTAGTAACTTCTATTCAGCTTGTTCATTATTTAGAACTTGACAAGGTGCTTTCATTTTGAGAACAGGTGTAGATAGCTTCTTGATAAGGTAAGTGGCTGTGTGAAATGATCCACATCAATAGTGTAAAAGCATGCTTGCTTGAGCAAGTAGAGTTAGATCGGTTTCTGTTATGTGCCTATGTTTCCTCTTAGCTCTACCATTTTGGGCTGAGGTGTAAGGACAAGAGAGACGCATTTCAATGCATGATTTTTAAGCTAAATCAGTGAATGCTCTAAATTCTCCTCCCCGATCAGATTGCCGAGCTTTGATTTTCCTATCAAACTTGTTTCAACCAGGTTTTTGAACTGAATAAACAGATTTAAGGCTTCAAATTTATTTTTCATGGCAAAGATCCATGAATATCTGCTATAGTCATCAATGATATGGTATAATATCTGAAACCAGAAGTCGAAATTATGGGTGCAGGCCCCCAGACATCTGTAAAAATTAAATCAAGAGGGCTAAGGTATGAGAAACAAAAAATTTGAATGGCAGTGAGTGTGACTTACCAAGCTGCCAGCATCACATAAATGACTGATTTTATTAAAATCAAGTTTTTCATTACAAGACTTAAGCACTTGTGACATCACTGATATTGAGGGATGTCCAAGTCTCATATACCATTGTTTCAGCCTGGACATATATTCACCGGTGGTTTTGGAAACCTTAGATTTTACAATAAAGGTTGAGTGGTAAGATTTATTTAAACAAGTTGAATCTTGACAAGAAAGGCTTTTTAGCTTGATCCAGATGTTCAAGTAGATAAAGTCCATCCTTAACCTTCTCTTCCAGCAACACCTCCTTTGTTTGTTTGTCCTTAACAACACAGAAATCAGAGTGAAATTCCATGAACACACCATTGTCTGATGTTAATTGAGAAACACGTAGCAAGTTCTTTTTAATTGCAGGTACAAGTAACACATTACTGAGCATCAATGATTTGTGATTCAATGCGTTTAGGTGATTAGTGCTAATTTGAGAAATGTGGAGTTTATTACCATCACCAACAGCAAGATATTCCTTACCAACATATTCAAGTGCATCAATCAAGTTTTTCTTCTCAACATTAACATGATTACTTTCTCCTGAGTCTGCAAACGTACTTGGAGAAGCTATCAGGGCTACTGCCTTTGAGAAATTGTTGTGGTATGTTGATCAGGCCTGAACCCATAAAACTCTCATCATATCGATTATAGCACTTCTCTGCTGAGTGATTGCTTAAACCACATATTTGACATGGTCCTTTGACCTCTGCTGAGCTGCTAATTCTTCATCTGCTACTTCTTCCTCTATTGTTGTAACTTTTTCCTTCATAGTTGGATTTACCTCCTATATTGAAATTTAGCCTATGCATGGAATTTATTGATGTATGATTCAAATTGATAGAGGCGAGGCTGTTTCTCATAGTATTAAGGTGCTCAATTCGATTATCAAAAGTCATCAAAATAGATTGCAACTCAGGCCAGGAGATGAACTCTCTACTGTTGATTTGTACTACTATGAGAGTGTATTCTTCATCCAGTCCGGCTAACACTTGTATAACAAGATCATTGTGAGGAATGATTTTTCCTAATTTCAAGGTTATCAGCCAGTTGTTTAATTGTGTTCAAGTATTGATCAATACTCATAGAACCATTCCTAGTTCTTTGGAGTTAACTGATAAGGAAGATAACTCTTGACTTATTCATCACACCAAAACTTTCTTGAACGGCATTCTAGAGATTGCAAGAGCTTGTGGATCCCATCACTCTCATGGCAATCTCAGCAGTAATTGATAAGTAGAGCCATCCCATCAGAAGTTGATCAGTTGACATTCATCTCCCATATTCAATATTAGGAACCATTTCGAAAGTAACTCTAGTAGATCCTGTGGTTTGTGTTGCTAAAAATTTAGCTGGATAGATTTTCATTCTTGTGATAAAGCTTTCGAGATTGTGACCCATAATAATGGGCATCACCATGTTTTTCCACAGCAAGAAGTTGTTCCTATCAAATGTTATCGGTGGAACCTAAGTAAGGGTGATTCCAAGTGATCGCATCTGATTTCCTCCCAACGTTGGAGGCATCAGTGTGCTTGAGGTTGGCTGTGCAGATTAGGTATTGTCATTGGATCCAGTGTTAGCCATTGTTGCTCTGATACCAAGTTAAAGTTTTAAGCACTAAGCTAAGAAGGTGAAATGATGAAGATAACGATACTGAATTTTGTATTGATAATGTATATAGATATACTACTTAATTGTGTATTACATTTGTATATAAATAGGTATTCTGGAGTAGGGAGCAAGTAAAAGAAAAATCAATTACATGTGCAATACAATCAAGAATAAAAATAGTTGTAATAGCTTGGCAGAGTACCACAGGTGCACAATAGCATTTGGCAAAATCCCAACTGGGTAAAAACTTCGGGAATCAAGTCAGTTACCTCCACTATAGACAATACGGAGTGAGTTATAGTCCAATACTATCTAACCAACTGCACTAGACTTCCTGATCTATTTCCTTCTAACTCCAATGTTTGCTCCAAGATCTTCTGCAATTGTGTCTTTCTAGCGAAATTTCAAGAACCTGCTCCAAGGCTCTTCTTGTGCTTGTAGCCAAACCTCTCAACCTCCAGAAACTTCTGAAGTCCAACTAAGAAAATGCCTTCCTATGACCAATATGAAGTAGGTGGTGTTTCGGTTTGTTTTTCCCAAATAGGTGGTTATATGATCTCAAGAAGAAATGATAAATCACAATGAAATACTATGTTCTTCGATCTTTAGAGAATAAGATGAGGCAATGAAAGTAATGAAAATCACCTTAGAATTTCGTCCAAGTGCTTGGATATTTATAGGAGAGGGTAATTGGGTTGAATGAGCCGAAAATTAGGGTTTTCCGTATAAACCTGTTGCTTGAGCTAAACCTTGGCTACAGGCGAGTGACGTGGATTCTGTTTTTGTCGCTCGAGAAGTGTCCAGGTGATAGACTAGCGAAAATGCGGCGTCGTGATTCTCATATTTTCATGTTTGAACCCTAGACCTCATGACCTAATTTATATAAATTGAACCCTATGTCCTTGACTTTTACAACACATTAAAAATTATCCATTTTGTCCACAAAATTGCCAATACTGAAAATCTAACAAACTCCCCATTTAACATTCCGTGACAAAACTATACAATAAGTCAAGGAACTAAAAAAACAAAATCTAAACTATCGAAACTTCATCAAACTACATGTCTTTTTCATTTCTTGTTAAATCTGTTTCCTGAAATCCACAACTCAAATACATAGTGTAAAAGCACGTAATACTGAAAATATAGTAATTAAACACATGATACCAAAACTAGCTAGATTGAGACGCAACACTCACCAACATTAACATGAGCATCACAAAAACATCAAAAACTCAAGCATTATGATATAGAATGCAATGAAATCAGTTATTCTCTCCCTAAATCAAAATTCAAAAATTTTACTTTACTCTTCCCTTACTAATTCAACAAAAAAAAAAAAAAAAAAAATTTACTTCCCTCTTTCCCATTTTTTGTCACATATGACGAAAGGATAAAAAAAAAACTTTTAACATTAACATATGAAGTTAGCATGCATAAGTATAATCAATGTACAGTAAACCTTTCCACATACTCAATTTAAGTTAACATGGAGTAAATTGTATATGTGACCTATATTGTTAAGTGTCACTAATCCTTTGTAAGTAGGACTACAAACCTTAATTTTGTGAGAAATGACATGCTAAACGTCACTGCCAATAAGTATATTCATCTACTTATGAAAGTCAATCCATTGAAAGCACATTAGGACCTATAAAGAAAAACTCATTTTGTATGGATAATTTTTTTTCTCTCCATAACTTTGAGCATATTTTATTTTCACATCTTTCAATATTTTAAACTTATTATTATTTTTCACATTTTAAGTGCAGACTATTCTCCATTAAGCAACTAAAATGACCTATATAGCGAGCTTTAAACCGATTTACCCAAATCAGTTGATCATAGACACCAGGTTATGAGAAACCCCACAAGTTTAATTGCTTGAGTCAAATAGGCTCCGAAGAAGAACATAAGATATTGAGTTTATCGGGGATAAAATTGAGTTTATGTCTAATAAATAAGGTCAATTCATGTTCCATGTCAACTTACTAACATGTGATTGTCAACTCAAATCTCACACACATGGTAAAGTCCCACTAACAATATAATAGTGTGTGTAGTGCAAATGGTACATGCAGACACCTATACTAAGTACTCCATAATAGCATAAGCCAGTAATAAAAATTATGTTACAACTCATCGATTACACACATGCTTGATCACAACAAACACATTTAAGTATATTATATATTATGCTGTGAAAACACTTTCCCGCATATTTATTTTTTAAGTTTCCATTTTTTTGTTATTTTTAATTTAAAACATGAATGCACCAAGTAAAAAAAAAAAAAATCCAACACACACAAAAATAATAATAAAAAATATATGTGATTTCTACCTAAAAAATAAATAAACAAATGTGATGTATGCATAAATTAATGATACACAATGATAAAGTTCGAGCATACATCAAAAATACCTAATCAGTTAGGTATACTAATGTTCTTACTTTTAAGAGTACCGTGATCTATTTCAAAAACTTTCAGACACTTTTCTTTACCCAAACTTGCCTAGGAATATTTCTGGTCATCTTATCATTAATTTAGTCAATTGACTCACTTAATTAGTAAGAAAGTCAATATGACCAACAAACTCCTGATTCTGATTTCTATTTAAGTTCTGAGTTCTATTTCTACTTAGGAAATGACGACACCTAGGTCTTATGTGTCCCAACTCATCGCAATAAAAATATGTAGGGATAAAACTAGGACCAAAGTTATAAGAACGTTGATATCTATACCTAGGTTGGTGGGTCATACGCTGTCTAGTAGGCATATGTCCTACATATCCTTATTCTTAGGTTTATGGTTAGACACATGTTTGAGTTGGTCAGTACCAGGGAAAAATGTGGTTTTGAACGTACTAACAACATTATGATCATTTTAATTATATCCTAGACCTCCCTTATTAAGAGCAGGCTTCCCCATTCCTAAAATGTTATCTAACTTTATAGAACTACTAGAAAATGCAAGAAGATGAGACCTAGAATGCTCTGGTCGCTCAGAAGATTTTTAACTTGGATTTCTTAGGTTTCATTTTCAAAGGTCAACTCATTAGCTCTCCTAGATGTCTTCGCAAGCTCACTAGTGAGATTCCTAATTTGAGTATCTAAAGACTCATTCATGGATTTCAACTCACTCAGGGTTGAGGTAGATTCCTAAATGTACGCTACGAGTTTCTTGTTTTTCGACTCAAGTTTCGTAACTCTCGTACTTAAGGCTTTATTTTTTTTTTAGAATTGTAATGCTCTCCTCATAAATTCTATTATAAGCCTCATGAATATATTCATCACTATCAAAATCTTTCCCAATATCAGAATCTTCACCACTACTTACGTTGTCAGCCTTCTCACACCCTTTATTAGATTCATTCCTAATTCTAGCAATAAAGGCAATATAGTTCCCACTTTCCTCACGAGTGGATTTCTTACTTTGGTTGTCCGAGCTAGACTCGTCATTAGTGAGAGTAGCTTTCATAACCTTATCCGTATTTCTCACTCTATAAGAACACTCACTTCTAACATGACCAAAGTCTCAACAATTATGGCATCTCACTGATTTAGAACTCTTCATAGACTCACTAGGTTTACTTTTATTCTAAATATTTTTCGATTTTTTTTAGCAAAGTACGCTAGCTCCTCTTCATTAGGAGAATCTGAATTTGAGGACTCCATATCACCATTCCTCACACTGTTTAATGCCAAAGACTTATCGTTTATGGGTTTATCAAATGTCATCTTATAAGTTTGGAGAGATTCTACCAACTCTTTAATCTTAATTTGAATCTAAGTCCTTGCTCTCCTCTATAACAGTAACTTTAGGCCTAAACATTTTAGGTAAGGATCTAACGATTTTTCTTACAATTTTAGGCTCCAGGATTCTCTCACATAGGTTGAAACTAGAATTCACTATGTCGTTTAAGTTCACATAAAACTCATCAAAAGTTTTATTCTATTTCATCCTAATCTCTTTAAACTTAGTGGTTAGCATTTGCGATTTCGAGTTCTTAACAACCAGAGTTCTCTCATGTGTGATCTGTAGAATATTCCAAACCTCTTTGGCTACCTCACACATAGACACTCTCCTAAACTCTTTTGGGGATACCACTATAAATAAGGCATGTAAGGCTTTACTGTTCCAATTACATTCATCTAAGTTTGCCTTAGTCCAATTAGCAATGGGAGTTAGGATTACTTCATTATTAATCGTAGAACTAGGTGCAGCCCAATCATTCACAACACTTAGCCATATACACTCATCTATAGATTCAAAAAGGCTCTCATCCTAACCTTCCAGTAGGTATAATTACTGCCATCAAAATAAGGCGGAACATATAATGAACTACTCATCTAGATAATATTAGGTCAAGGATCGAGTTTGGGCTTTGAGACCAATTGAAAAATTGGGTGTCGCTCAGGATGTCACTTGAAAATTACAAATTACAAAATTAACGTCTACTAAGTTACTAAATGGTTATAATTATCTGTTTTTAGTTTTGACCATACGTGCGGAATTAATCAATCAAATGCAACAAGTCATTTTTAATTGTTTCTAGATGATTAATCAAACAAGTCACTTTCTCTAAGTTTGAATACCGTAGTAATAAAGAAAACAATAAATAGCGAACACCAAAATGATGTCGAAAAAACCCCAATTGGGTAAAAACTTCGGGATCAAGTCAGTTACCTCTATTATAGACAATACAGAGTGAGTTACAGTCAGATGCTATTTAGCCAACTCCACTAGGCTTTTGGATCTATTTCTTGTTAACTCCAAGATCTACTCTAAGACATGCTCCAAGATCTGCTCCAAGATATTCTGCAATTGTCTCTTCTTAGCGAAATTCCAAGAACATGCTCCAAGGCCTTGTGCTCTTCCTGTGCTTTTAGTCCAACCTCTCTCAACTTCCAGAAACTTCTAAAATCCAACTAAAAAGGTACATTCCTATGACCAATAGAAAGTATGTGGTGTTTTGGTTTAATGAGTTTGATGTTTTTTCCAAACATGTGGTTATATGATCTCAAGAAGAAAGGATGAATCACAATGAAAGAATATTTTTTTTGGATCTTTAGAGAATAAGATGAAATGAAACTAATGGAAACCACCTTAGAATTTCGTCCAATGGCTTGAATATATATAAGAGAGTTTAATTTGGTTGAATGGGCCGGAAAAATATGTTTAAAAATGCAAATTAGGGTTTTCCGTATAAACTTGTTGCTCGAGCTAAACCTGGCGATAGGCGAACGACGGCCTCTTGCTTGAGAGAGAGTTGGACGACAGGCGAGCGACTGAGATTCTGTTTTTGTTGCTCGAGCAGTGTCCAGGCTATAGGCTAGCGAAAATGAGGCGCTGTGATTCTCCTTTTTTTCGTGCTCAAAGCCTAAACCTCATAATCTAATTTATACAAATTGAACTCTAGGTTCTTGACCTTTACAACACATTACAAATTGGTCTTTTTGTGTACAAAATTGCCAATACAAAAAACCTAACAGCATATAAAGAAATATATTTGTAGGTATTGTCTGTATTATGAGTTTCGAGACTTAAGACAAACTTCATAAATTAGGACGCTCAAAACTGTAATATGCATGCAAAGTCTATTAGTGTGTTATAGAATCAATTTTTAACTTATTAACTTAAAACTTAACAGTAAAACAACAAACAAAATATATTATATGAAGGATTTATATTATAATCAAATAACAATGTCAACAATGCTCCAAAAATCAGTTAAATATTATTTGCATTGCAATTTTAGAATGACAACCACTTTCTGAAGATATACCCGAAGAATTGGGATCACTGTTAGAGTTGATCTACGACCTTTCTAGAAACAATCTGACAAGTCAAATACCAAGAAATTTAGCAAACTCCGAGCAATTGTATCACTTTAATTTGAGCAACAACTATCTAAGCCAGAGGATCCCCGTTCACTTTGGTAAGTTAATTCACATGTCCAAGTTGGATTTGACTAATAATTCACTTACAAGAGAAATATCATTTGAATTAGGAAAAGTGTCGAGCCTTCAAATGTTAAACCTCTCCCAAAATCACCTCTTTGGACCGATTCCCGAAAGTTTCAGGAAATGTATGACCATTTGGAGATCGATTTATCCTATAATGAGTGGAAGGGTCCAGTTCCTTCAGGCAAAGCCTTTCCAAACGTCTTCATCAACTACGAGGGAATAAAGGATTGTGTGGAAATATTACTGGACTACTATAATGCAAAAGCAAAAACCACCAGACAGAGAATGGCAACAAACTCTTTTTGATAATTGCAAATCCTCATCTTGGTGTTCCTTTACTTCTATTTGCATTCATTAGGGTCCTAGTTGTTTATAAACATGGAAAGATGAATTCAGTGGAAGTAGACGACGTTTTTCTTTCTGTATCCAATGGAAGACTCGTGTATAATGACATCTTAGAGGCTACAAATGAATTTGATGCGGCATTTTGCATTGAAGAGAGAAGATTTACAAGGGTTTACAAAGCACAGCTTCCATAATTAGAAAACACAATAGCGGTGAAATGACTTCGTTCCTTTTTTGAAATGGTAACAGTCATAATGAAAAAGCTTCATTCCACATCTAAAATGGCAAACCATAAAGCTTTCCTGGATAAAATAAAGTCTTTGATTGGAATCAAGCACCAAAACATTCTGAAACTTTATGGTTTCTGCTCAAATGCTCAACATTCATCTTTGTTTTATAAATACCTTGACCGAGGTAGTTTGTGCTGAGAATTTACTTAATCATGTACAGCGAAAAATAAAAATAATTTCAATTTCCATCAAGAATCTGTTTTTTGTTTAGATAGAAATTGTGATAAAAATTATATATTTTGTAGATTCTGCAAACTCTTTTGCTGATTTTGGACCACGAACAACCATGATCTACATTTCAAAAATGCCCAATTGTTTAGCTTCCAATGGAAATCTATAAAGGAAACAAAAGTGAAAAACTATTTTCTTGTGCTAGCAAGATAGTGAATTGTGTTCTATTATTTCTGAAACCCTAATAACTTATTAATATAAGTCCAAGTGGGTTTGACCTATCTCTTAAATTTAACTTGGTGTAATATTTAATTAATCTAATTAATTAAATTTGGTCTATGAATTAATTAATTCGGGGCTATTAACAAGCAACCCAATTAATTGTCCAACACTTGTTAATTAATTAATTGGTGAATTTCATTCTTCTGATTCTCCTTTTTGCTTGACCCATTAGGTTCTCGATCATGATACTTAACGATGTGAATTATTATTTTGATCTAATCAAAATCGAAAAATTAAAATACCACATTTTAATTTATCACCAATTTACATCCGTCGTCGAGATTGATATCTAGTAATGTGTTGGACAATATATGTGATGTGAAATGTCACGTGGTATGAAAAAATCAAACATGTTCATTTATCGCGAAATTTTATTCATTTCGTTAATATGATCCGATCAATTACAAGATATGTATATTTGTCAATCTTAATTATCGATCATTTCTTTCACCCTACTATTAAATCAATGTAAGTCGAAAGCTCTTTTCGATTTATGAGTACACATTGGCCAAGAATTTTGTTATCAACTTAATTGAATGAACTCTAGATCCTAATCTCTTACTATCTAAGAGTGGAGAATCCTCTATTGATCATTCACAACATTTATATGATTTTTGACATAACGTAACGATGCCATATTAGTAACCCTTAGCAGAGCAATATACAATATCACCAGGGTAAGATTGTCCTCCTATGAAGCACTATGATGACCTCAAGTTGAAGGACCAATTCTACTACCAAACTTTAGTGATAAACCATTGATACTCAGATAGTTATCCATGTGGAATCTTCTCGGCACGTCTTCAATTTTTTGTTCTATAATAAATTATCCACGTGTTCATTTAAGAATCACAACACTTTAGTTTGTGAGATTAACTACTTACTTCACAAGTAAGAAATGCTACACGTGATGGTCTATCCCTAATAACGATATCCTTATTTCGTTATTACTTACGACCACATATAATTTAAAATTCAATTATATATAGTGTGTCTCACAATCACAAATCATTCTGATTAGCAAATTACCAAGACTTGAATATACGGATTTTATTATTTAATTCATTAGAATATTAATTCAATTGAATAATAAATACGCCATAAATGAAATGCATCAATTATATATTAAAAGTGTTTATATTCAAAGTTAATTGGACCTAGGGCATAATATTTACAATTTGGCCGGAACCCTAAGCATAGATAAAGAAGCTGAAACATAATTGGCCTAAAAAGGTATATATCTTGAATGGCATGGCTCATTGCTTTGTCTTAATGCATAATAGTTGTTCGCCTTCAATTGTTCATCGAGACATATTGAGCAACAACATTTTGCTCGATTCACAGTAAGAAGCGCATATTTCAGATTTTTGGCACTGCTAAGTTTTTAAAATGTGATTAATCGAAACAACATAAAAACTTCATCATAATCGTATCTCCAACATAATTTTATTCTAAAGAATTTTATTTAAGACTTGAGGAATTCTATCAAACATGGACTAATTGTATTGAAAACCGTGAAAGATGAATTCTATGAAGGCAAGGAAACACCATAGAAATACTTCATTAAAATTGCCTATTCATTAAGTTCTGTTTAGGAATTTGTATTCTTGTAAAATTCTATGAAGGAATAAAAATCCTTGTAAATTCGATTTTACCCTAATTTATCTTATAAATAAGGAGAAGTTCTTAGGCTTTATGAATTAGCATCAAATAGAGCGAATGAGAGCTTATATGCGATATAATTGATATTTTCTCTTGTAAATTTTTTTCATCATAGTGAATTACTTTAGGAGTGGGAAATGACATAATCTCATATTAAGGCAAACCTCTATAAATCTTACGTGTTCTTGATTGTTTATTTTTATTTTTTTAAAATTAATTGCTCATGGTTGAATAAAATTAGAATTTATAATTCTCAACATGCAACACATATTTCTATTCAAATTCCGTCAATTATCACATAATTAAGACAAAAAAAAAATCATATTATGAATAGCAAAAGTTAAACTAGCAAATTAAGTCTCAGTTGGATCTTCCTTTTTTTCAAAATATGTTTTTCTCTCTCTTATTTTCAACCACACATTTTTCATAAAATAATATTATATGCAAACAAAAACTTTTTCTTATTTTTTAACTACACATTCTTTATCAATCTACTATTCCAAAATGCATTCTACACTACAAAATGGGGCTCATACTGACCATAATATAACACAAAACTTGTGAAAGAGTTAAAAATGTTGGCCTAAGAGAGTCTCAAAAATTGATGTACTCAAGTCGCGTGGTCTCCTTTTCGTGTTGATACTTTCGACGTTGTACGGTTCCGAGATAAATACCTTATACCCCACATTCATTTCTCCTTCTATGAGCACAACTATAAAAAAAGAAAGAACTAGTCTCATATCTAGTTGCCAAACTATAAGATATAGTATAAAAAATTTAGGAAGTATTTTTCAAGTTGTATTTTCAAGTTCTATCACACCGTGAAATATCCCATCAATTTTATAGTGTAAAATTCAACCCCCACAATAATTAAAATTAATCCTTCAAAATATACGTTACAATTGAAAATTTATGACATTTTAATTTTGTATTAAAATTTAAAATTAAAACAAAAAAATTTAAAATTAATATTACCTTTAATTTTTGAAAGATTAAAGCTTTCGTTATAACAATCTCCTATAAGGTTTAAACTTTCAAAATATCTATATACGTATATATAGTGGCAACTTTATTATTGTATAATAGGTGCAGGCGTCTTTCGGATTTGAAACTCACTTAGTGATAACAATTTTCATTTGAGGGAGTCATAGTGAATTAAGCTTTGAATTAGGTCTCTTTAATCAAACTTCGATTGCCCCCACACATATTATCGGTTTAGGCTCAATTCATAGCGGGTAGTACTATTAATGGTCGTACACTCGTGTCTTGATTCTAGTAAAAATCTTTAGGAAATACTCAAATTCAACAACCATAGTCTCATGAAAACACTTACATAGGTGAGTCCTTCAATGGTGCGTATTCCCCGCATCTCACGAGAATTTCCATACCATTACTCATTTAGGGTAAAACACTTCCCGACGTTGCAATTTTTAGCATTATCACAATAGGGATGAATAGAGTTTTATTACGCTATTGTTTGGCTCCCATCAATTTTTTAAAAAAATAATTATTTTCTTAATTTTAGCTACACATTTTCCAAATAAAATAATTTTACACACAAATTTAAAACTTTTCATTATTTTTCAACCACATATTCTCACATCAGTCACTATTCCAAAATTTATAATTTCCCCAAAATGAGGGCCAAACACTAACTACGTGTCACGCAATGCGAGTTAATTCTATGTATTGAACATTTTCATGGAATCTCTAATAACAAATGTGAATTTACTCTCAAAAGTGAGTTCCTTTTAAGGCTAAGCACATACCCTTGATAATTTATTAATGTTCATCATGAACTTCAATTTATTCATGGCCATCTTGGACAATAATTTAATACCATCAATTATGCAAATGTAGTCAACCAACTCTTATTCCCCGCACATAGAAATAGAACTTCTGAATATCTACAAATTCTTCTTAAATAATTCAAAAAAAAAAAATTATTATTTTCATAGTAAAAATAAACACATAAACAAGTGATTATATAAATATTCAATGTTAAATTTTAGTTTCACTTTTGAGCAGATGGATCCATTGGGCTTTGTACTTTACCTGCGATCTTCAAATTTAATCCAAAAACATTGCTCAAAACGACAATTTAATGATAATTATGAATATTCATGTATAAAGCACTAGTGAATATCCGAAATTTCTAATACCCCTAATTTATGAAAAAAAAAATTCATAATGAAATTAAAATTTGGATGAGAACTAAATAATCAAAATCCAGGTAAACAAATTATAAAATTCTCAAAAATTATGAATTTGGAATTCAATTAATTTCGTATTTCGACCTTCCAACTCATTCTCTTGTGTGTGATCTTCTTGTCCGTAATGACAAATAAAATAATTATTATCTTGATCAAATCAATTAAATTAATATGACATATTTGATACAAATTATAAACTAAATTTTAATCAAAATTCAAGTTAACAATTAATTTTAATTACATATTTCATGGAACCCACAATTTTCAACCACACATTTCATTAATTTTCATCAAACTATGCTAAAAATTTAATTTTAATCTCTACCAAGAGCTTTGTTTTCCAATAATATATCATTATAAAACCTTAACTGAAAAAGAACAAAACATAAAAACTTAATAATTGACACTTTCTATCTAGTACTCGAGAGCTTTCTTGGACCAAAACATGATTATTATATCAAGTAAAGATTCTGCAATTAAGTTGCAACTTTATAACAACTTTCTGTTACAGTCTGCATACACGAGTTGCATAGTTTCAGGTAAACACTTGAACATTGTTATTGCATACCAAAAGCAATAGGATAAGATAATTAAAGACTAAGAACTGGGCAATGTGTTCTAATGGCACCTGTAATGATGATTATCATATAGCTTAAACGGACAAGTGACAGGTGCTCATAAACTCTTTGAATATACTCTATTTCCCACATATGACACAGCAATTGATCTACTATAATCATCTTAACAAGTACCTTCTTACAAGTCTCTTTATTAAAGCACACAAATCGTCATCACTATTTCCATTGGTTGAGTTAATGACTTTTACTTTGATGTCTTGCTTCTGTATGATAATTTATTCAAGTGTTTTCACAAACTCAAAGCATTGGTAACACATATATGTTAGGTCTAAGTTCTGGCAAGTTATGTGTTCAAAATCAATAAATTGAGTTCTTATTGGGGTTTTCTTGATGGGTTCTAATAGTTGGTTAAATGTGTCATCAAAAGTCACGGGAGTTGAATAACTAAGCTTGTCTACAGCTTAAGAACCATCAGAAAGGTGCTCGAGCACAATTTTCAGAACATGTAAGCTCGATGGTTGTTCTAAAGGTGCCTGAGCACATTTTGCAGAAAATGTGTGTTCGATGAACGTCCAAAAGATGCTCGAGCGCCCGTCTAGCCTCTAGGCGGGGAAAATGATATTTTACCTATTTCAACTTTTAAACACACCAAAAAATCTAGAACTTTTAAATACAACGTAAACTCTTGTTTTGATTGTGTGTTGACTAAAAAACAAAAAAGGAGATAAATAAATTTTTTTATTTAAGTTATTTGAGTAACTTTCCCTTGAAAATAGAAATAAAGGCACATTTGAATGAGACATGATATATGTATACTTTGGTTTACACTCCTGTACTTTGGACGAAAGTGTGAATGAAAGTGTATACTTTGGATGTACAAGTAGTCTTATTCTTGTTGAATGGGTCAATTCTCAAGCCCATTAAGTGTAAGGGCCACGAATAATTGGGCCAGCCGAATTATTTTTAAAGCAGCGTGCTTCCCTGGATGAAGATGAAACCACTAGTCCACAATCAATAGTCCTCCAATTTCAATTTAAGTTGTTGTGCCTCTGACATAGTTATCAGATTTGATCCGATTGTCGACCCAAAAAAATCATTGGGTCATCAAATCGTGGTTCAATTGGTAGGATTGCTAAATCTTAATTTTCATTAAAAATAATTTTTAGAACAAATGATAACAATTTTTCTAAATACACACACACTCGTTTGCAATTATGACTTAAGTTCAACTGGTGCCATAATGGTTAAGGGTGTAATATTTCATTCGTTTGCAATTATGACTTAAGTTCAACTGGTGCCATAATGGTTAAGGGTGTAATATTTCATTTCAAATGCAGAGGTTTGAATCTTTGCCTTTGCAAATTGAATATAAAATTTTGCTATCCACTTTGTAACTAACCGGTGCACGGTAGAACCGATTCCGACTTCTTCTTAACCCAGCGGTTCAACCGGTTCATTTGCTAAATGTACCAACTAGAGCAATCGGTCTGGATCACGATCCGATTTGCCGATTCATGACCCGATTTTAACAACTATGGTCTTTGGTGATCCAGGCAGCAGGCGCGGTGCAAATAAAAATAGCATTATTGGCCATTTTGGAAAGCACTATGACAAATTAAGATTTGTGAGATCCAAATGAAAAAAAAAATATTTTAGATGTTTAACAAGCATTGCAAACTTCCTTATTGTAGTATACAAATGGAATTACCTTTTGCTCATTGCTTTAATCTTTAATCTTGAATCTACTTTGTTATTCTATATTAAATCTTTAATTTTTAAATGATGTGGAATTTTTGACACCTCTTTAACATTTGAATCTTCTCTGAAGATTATTATATTGACGATGGACACCGCGTCTAAAACATTCAAACTCTAAAAATTTAAGACAAGTAAATCTGAGCGAGAAAAAAGAAAAGTCTTAGATCAAAATCCATTTTTTATCTCACACACATCGAGGTTTGGGATCGATATTTTGACTTTTTTAACCGTGCATTCATTAGGATGTTAATGAGTCGAGTCGAGCCGACTCATGAGTTGAAACTCGAAGATCGGGCTCAGTTCAAGTAAAAATGGTTCGAACTTTTTTGGTTCGAGCCAAGCT
This sequence comes from Fraxinus cuspidata, assembly GCA_903798385.1. NCBI lineage: Eukaryota > Viridiplantae > Streptophyta > Magnoliopsida > Lamiales > Oleaceae > Fraxinus > Fraxinus cuspidata. The sequence continues at coordinate 31,124 of CAIGRP010012239.1, forward strand.
GAGCTTTTGCTCGGCCAAAAATCTAGGCTCGACCCGAACTTTTGGCTTGAGCCTTATCATATCGAGCCGACTTGTAATTTTTTATTTTATTTTGTTTTGTTTTAAAAAAAGGCATTTCTGCATACTGCTTGCCATCACATGCTTGTGCAAGGTAGCTACGTGTAGCTGTTAATTTATATATATATATATATAAATTTGCTCACGGGTGGAAAACGGCCCGAGCCACACAGGCTGGCTCAGGCTCGAGTTGTCGCTTCAAAATGGGGTTCAACCCAAGCCTTGGCTCGATTCTTTCGAGCCGCGATTCGAGCTAGCTCTGGTTTTTCTCGGATCGAGCCACGGGTCGTACGAGTTGACAAATTGACACCTCTATCATTCATTTAACTTTAAATCTTGTTTTCATTATTTTCAAAATACATTTTTTTTCTTATTTTTAATCACGCATTTTTCAATAAAATAATATTACACGTAAATTTAAAATTTTTTCTTATTTTTTAACCACACATTTTTCATCAAATGAATATTTCAAAATACATTTTTTGTAAAAAAAGATGGAGCTCAAACATTTTCTTAATTATCAATATAATTAAATTCATATTTTTCAAGAGCCATTAAGGGACTCGATGAGATCTACATAAATCAAGTTTTAAATAAGCTTGCATTAGCCAACTATCCACCGATCGTACTTATATTATTAATCTCAACTTACTCAATGGTTCGATATTTAACTTAAGTTCATTTCAAGGAAAGTTGTTGAGGTCAAAATACTGAGGATGCGATTATATTCACCTTGAGGTCCCACTTCAAATGAATAGTACACATGAAAAAAAAGACTATGTTGATCTCAAAATATGCTGCCAATAGATGTCGAACCCACTTGTGCGTGCACAAGCTAATTCCGATACGTAACGACAGATCAACGATCAATATTGCTTCTAAACTGGATGTGGGAGAAGCTCAATGATACGAGATGTTTTCGTTCGGATTTCGGCGAAATAAATATGATACGATTGTGCAATAATAACTAATTGCTATGAAGTCAAAGTAAAAGACTATAAATTAACGTGCATAAGAAGAAAATAAGTTTCTTTTTTATATTAGGAGTTGCATCATCCCTCAATGGTTACATGTAGGGGGTATTTATAGTTTTACAAACGGGATGGTAACCCTTTGATGAAATTACACGTGGCCTCATCTCCTCGACTGAAATATCTAATCCTAGCCATCCTTTCGATATTCATAGCTTACAACGCATTTAATGTTTTTACATCCCATTGACTAGATAAGACACAAATGTTGACCTATGGTTGATTTCATCCTTAATATTTTGATCATAACAAACAAGATTAATATTGTTTCTAACAATTGATTTGAGTGAAGATAGTTCATGTTAAAATTAATCAAGCATTGCCAAAATCAACACATCATAAATCGGGCTCATGAAGAAAGTCAAGATCGAAGTCAAGTATTAAAGCCAAACGTCAAGAAAGATCAAAAGTTTAAGATCAAAACATGAAAGAAACTTCGAAACAAGATTAAAGACTAGGCTTTGAGATTATATGTAAATGTATAAACACTTTGATCTTTAGTATGAATAACAATAGCTCAAAAATCATTTTGTACACGAAAAATTATTTTCATATCACTTACATAAAATATTTTTGATCAAAAGTAAGATTGATTTTTCAAAGTGATACTTGAACTTAGATCACATATAAAAAAAAGTCAATGGTCAACGGTCAATCGGGCTTCCGATTGACCATCCGGACAGTCCGGACAAGGCGTCCAGCTTGACAGAAATTCTTCTGTCCATCCGGACGTCCTGATGACTTCCGATTCATCCGCAACGGTCAAAAATTTGATGGCAATGTTCTCACTAATTTTCAACGGCTACTTTTTCGGTCGTATTGTTTCGAACGTTCGGATAGGTCGTCCGATTCGACAGAATATTGGACAGTTTGATTGCTATAAATACCATTTCTATTACTATTCATCTTAACACTTAAAGAGCATTCAAATGAGATATTTTTGAGCAAAATTATATTGATTTCTCATCTCATTTATTATTATCAAATCATTTAGCTTTGAAATTTTTTGATCAAATTAACTTTTGAAAATCTACTCATCGAAGTTTTTCATTTGAAAAATATT
>CAIGRP010012242.1:0-18998 GCA_903798385.1 Fraxinus cuspidata
CCCAGCCTTGATTGAGATGGCTCAGCTCGTTTATATCCCTTGATGAAGGTGATGGTGAGGTGGAATGATGTTTTGGTGGTGCCGTGGTGGTGGAGTGGAGTGGGTGGCATGAAGAGAGCTTGTGATCAATAAAATGGATAATTTATGATCAATAAATAAGATGTGATCTAAATAAATGTGTGATTTGTGACTACATTTTTAATTTTGATCAATAGTTTGTATCTTTATAACTGTGACTTATGCAATTTGTAACTACTACATGATTGTGATTATAAATCGTGTTATTGTAACCTTGATTTGTTTAATTAATTGTTAAGTTACTATATTTTTGAAACTTTTCACAAATTTCTTATTTTTAAAGGTGTATTTTGAAACATTCCTAGTTATGTATTTTTCGCAAAATGTTACAACAAGCCCATTTTTCTTCACATCAACTAGTCCAATAAAGTAGGCATTGCTAACGGTGGAAATTACACAAAATAAGAGTTTTCAAGATTCAATTTCAAGTTTGAGATATTAGGTTTCACTTTACAAAAATCAGGTATTTCATTTTAAATATTGAATATTAATCATACAATTTTTTATTCCAAACCCTAATCAATTTCATTCCAAAATATAACCTTGATTTGTTTAATTAATTGTTAAGTTACTATATTTTTGAAACTTTTCACAAATTTCTTATTTTTAAAGGTGTATTTTGAAACATTCCTAGTTATGTATTTTTCGCAAAATGTTACAACAGGCCCATTTTTCTTCACATCAACTAGTCCAATAAAGTAGGCATTGCTAACGGTGGAAATTACACAAAATAAGAGTTTTAAGATTCAATTTCAAATTTAAGATATGAGATTTTACTTTTCAAAAATCAGATATTGAATTAATAGTTAAATATTATACACACCTAAACCCTAATTTTATTTCATTTCTCTCACTTCTCCTTCTTCATTTCTTCCTCTTCTCCCTTTCCGGCAACCGACGACCCATTCAAACTCTGACAACCGACGATGAAGAAGATGCGTTGGTCGACGCTGCTGGCATCAAACGTTGTTGAGATCGGTTTTCTGTTTTCCGATCTGCCTTTTCTTTCACTTCTCTCTTTTTGACACCGCATGCACTTCGCTGTGAACACAACTTCATCTCCATCGCGCCTTCGTCGTTTCTCTCTTTTTTTTCCTCTCCTGCGTCTATTTCTAGTTGGTATGGTGGTAGCAGGTGGTTTGGGGATTTTCTGCACAGAGGTTGGGTTGTTTCTGTGGGTGTGGTAGTGTTGGAAGAAATCTCTGATTTTAGCAGGCGGTGGTTGATTGGAGTTGTAGGTGAAGGTGGAGGTGGTGTGTGTTGTTGGAGTAGGCGTTTGTTGGGGAGAGGGGGGGTGGTGAGGCGAAGTGTGTGACAGTCATGGCGGTGTTGTGTTGGTGGTGGTGGTGCGTTTCTGTGGTGGTGGTAGTGTGTTGGTGGTGGTTACAAAATGATTTGATTGTGATCAATAAATTAGTTGATGTGTGACAAAAAAAAAAATATGTGGCTAATGAAATGGATAAATTGTAACCAATAAATACTGTATGGCCTAAAAATTTGTTAATTTGTGACCAATAGTTTGATAAATTGTGACCTAAATATAATTTGTAATAAATTAATTTGATATTTTATGACCATAATATAAGTTGTGACTTATAAAATTTGTGATTTGTGACCAATAAATAATATGTGATTATTAATTTGATAGATTTGTGACAGATAAATAAATTGTGACGTGTAAATTTTTAATTTGTGACTAATGAACAAATTGTGACCTATAAATTTTTTGAATTGTAACCGTAAAATAAATTGTGGCATATAAAAATTGTGATTTTTGACCAATTACATGAAATTTGTGACCAAATTATATGGAATTGTGACCTTAATATATGTAATGAATAAAATATATGTTTAATTAATTAATTTATAAATAAAATATAAAAAAATTCGAGATTTGAAATTTTAAACTTAGTTTCTTAATTTTGAAATTTGAAAAGCTTAACCTCTTAGTTATGAAATATTCTCTTGCTGACGGCTCCTATTTTATCCTCTAAAATTGGGCCACGGTAAGTGTCAATTTTAAAAAAAAACCTTTTTTTTTTTAAATATTTGATTGAAAATTTACGCCTAGAAAATTATAATTACTGTAATTTTTGTAATTTTGAGAGAGTTACAATCATTGTAACTCCTCAGGGAACTATAATAACTCTTGAGAATTTCAATTATTATAATTTTTTGGACGTGTTTTTCAATGAAACGTAAAACCAAATTTTTTAATTTATCATTTCAAAAACAATAATTTCCTCTTATAGTTATCAAAGTAAGTGTAGAACAGTCCATAAGGCAACAATGTTGTTACGCTTCGTCCTACGAGGCTTCAATCAATGACAACATAGTAGACAGCTAGCAAGTCAATTCAAGCTCGCGCTCCACGTCAGTGATTTACCTGAACAATTACGTGGACGTGATGGAGTCGGGATCTGTTGACCACGTCATCAATCAGAAATCGAGGTCAACAAATTTAATTTATACAATATTTAAAATATACATATAAAAAAATATACAACACGAAAATTATTTTTTCTTTAAGGTATTGATCAACGGCAAGTAATACAGTTCAAAACATTAGTTGGAATGTGTCCCCAAAGTCTAACTAAATCAAACATGGGCAAACAAGCCAACGACAAATAACGATGGACTAAATAATAAATAAGATTAAAGAAGTGACTAACACGATAATATTTGTATATTGTACTATACAATATGTTGTTAAAGATATAGTATTAATAATAAGGATCTTGTCACATGTATATCAAGATTTATATTATGAATTACATAATGTCACGTAATACTCTATCATTTGTCAGTTTAAAATACAATGAACTTTGTCATCCAATATTTGCTCTCAACATCATATTATGTAATTTATTATTTACATGTAGCAAAATTTTAATAATAATGATTTAATTATAAACAAAACTTTAGGAGATACTTAATCCAACTGTCCCAACCACTTGCAGGAATTCGTCAAACGATCAACGTAGAACTAGAGAGAAAAAGTCAAAGAGTCCTAATCTTACGGATGAAGACATTTTAATTAATTAAGCCTCAAGAAATTATGATTTGGTCATTCTGATATCTAACCGAATCCCTAAATGTTTAACTTATATTTATGTTTAAAGAAAGCAAACATAATTTAAAGAGATTTAGAGGGTTATACGAATGTATAAACTGCATTTGTTAAGAAGTGGAATGCATCGATCGAAGAGTTCAATTTTTAGGCTGCATTTGGCATAGCTTTTGAAATATCAAAAACTGATTCCGAGGTTAAAAAATTGATTTTGAATATGTTTGAATAATTTTTTTTGAAGTGCTTTGTTTGACTAGAAGAACTTTTAGGGTCTTCTAGATTGACTAATGTAGAAATGATAAATTGAAAAATAAAAATTCAACTACCCATCTGAATGCATTTTTCATGATAAAAATTAAGTTTAAAGTGGTTGTATCATGTAATTCGAACTATATTTTCACTTTCGTATCAAACAGCCAAATAGAAATTGAATTCTTTGAATGTGACATTTTTCATGAAATTTAAACCAATTTAACGTACCCTTAGAGAAAATTAACCTAAGATAATTCCCTTTGAAAGCTATTACACGAAAAATAGAAGTCAACGGGTCAACAATGTAATTTAATTATGAATGAAACGTATTGGTTTTAAATTATAATTATAAGTTAGTCAATGGACATAAACAAAAGTAATGCAAAGATCGTGGAAGATGAAGCTGACCTGTGACCAATCAAATTTTCATGTCACTGCCATTAATTTAGTTAAAATATTTCAAATTGAGAAGAAATCTTTAATTAACCCAAAACGAATTTTAGTATTATGGTACCATTTAGGCATCGTTGACATTAACGGACCTGACATATTTCTTCAAAAATGTAATTAGCATATAACGTTATCACATTTCATTGTTATTATGAAAAAAGTTCACACCTTTCATTTTTACATTTTCACTCTTATTTCCACGTTCCATTGCGCAAAAAGTCATTTTCATCTATTTTTTCAATTAAAAATTGTGAAATTACAAATATATCATTCTCTTTAAATAAAAGAAAAAGAAAAAACTAATCGCAACCATACTACCAAATTTTTTTAAAAAGTGCAAATGCGTCACAAATAAATTATTAAAAGAGTAATTAGTACATAATGTCCCTATATTTGATCGTTATTGCGAAAAACGTCCATTCTTTTTTTTTCATTTTCACATTTAATTACACATTTGGTTGTGCAAACTATCATTTCCATCCATTTTCATCCAATTTCTAAATAAAGAACTGTGAAATTATGAATATAACCTCATATTTAATAAAAATATATTTTTTATTTTTAAATTTTTTAATAATTTATTTGGGATTCGTTTACACTTTTTAATTTTTTATTTATAATTAAATTTAATTGACACTTGTTTGTACTTTTTTTTAAAAAATAATTTTTTTAAATAATGTATTGAGGATTCATTTGCTCCTTTTTAAAAAAACAATTGAGACTATGGTTGCAATTAATTCTTTAATTTTTTTATTTAATAAAGAGTGTATATTCGCCATTTCACAATTTTTATTGAGAAATTGGATGAAATTAGACAGAAATTGTGGTTTACATAATTAAATGTGTAATTAAGGGTAAAAATATCAAAATAATAATAATAAAAGATATGAAAGTTTTTTGCAATAATAATGAAATGTATGGACATTGTATGCTAATTATCATTTTAATAATTTATTTAGGACTCATTTGCGCTTTTCAAAAAAAATTGGGACTATGATTGCAATTATTTTTTTTCTTTTTTTTTCTTTTGTTTTATTTAAATACAAGGCTATATTCGTCATTTCACAATTTTTAATTGAGAAAATGGATGAAAAAGATTTTTTGCGCAATGAAATGTGAAAGTAATGATGAAAATGCCAAAAAATAAAAGGTATGAATGTTTTTCGCAATAGCAGTAAAATGTGGTAACGTATGTGCTAATTACTCTTCTTAAAAAATATCAACTTGTATAATACAAACTCAATTTAGATTGTCAATATTAAGCCCTTGTTTGAGTTCTATTTTAATGGAAATTTGGGAGAAAATAAGTTTTGAAATAGTGACTATTTGGAGAATGTATAATTAAAAAATAAGAACAATTTTTGACTTAAGTGTAATATTATTTTATAAGAGAATGTGTGGTTGAAAATGAGTCTCTGAAAAAATGAAAGCCAAACATAGGCAAAGCACGAGAGAATTTCTTTTATAGAACTTTCTCATCTAAAAATTTAAATTATTAGAGAGAATTTATTTATTCATAATATTTTATACCCTTTCTTGTATAGTTAAAAACTAAATATATCTATAAATTTTATAAATTGATAGCATCGATATATGAACTTAAAATTTTTGTCCATTTCGATATCACGTTGAATTTCTTCATTCAAAACCTTAAGCCGTTTTAAAGAGTCACATTTATTCATATTTGTCTATAACAAATTTATGTTTCATATTTGTCTATAAAAAAAAAGTAAAAATTATCGAGTAATTGTTTATTTTCAAATAACTTTTGTTATCTTACATTTGTTTACTTCTGAATTAAAAAAAAAAAAAAGATCTGAAAGTTTAAACGGTTAGATAAGACGACGTTCAAATCATTTTAAATGTTATTTCCAACACACCTCCTCGTTTGGATGGGATTCTTTTTCTTCTCATTGTAACTTGATACATGCATAATTTTATAAAATGGGCAACGACTAGACTTGTTCAGGACCTTTGCATACTCTGATATCATATTAAGACTCGTGATTTCTTAGTACAATGACAATCTTGTTAAGAGAAGTACATTGAATCTTTAAATTTTGATATTTAAGTGAAGTGAGATAATACCATTAACGATTATTTACTTAGAATGAACTCTTAAGCCAAATACCATATCAAAACAAAGTAATTTACTTATTTCTAACTTTGGCCATTAAAATAAGTTATTTATTTTCGACCTGACTTATTTACTTATAAGTAGACCATTTAAACCTTAGCTACACATGCTGATGGAAATATATACGAACAAGTATAGGTGACTGGTTCAATGGTCAACCCTTAAAATGTCTTCCTGAAGTGAGTTAATGAAGCACCTCATAGTTTGCAGGTTAAGCTTTTCATCTTCCTGAAATAAATAAATTGAGAACAGTTCACTGTTTGCAGCTTAAGTTTTTCATACTGGAAAGGATCATGTCTGACACTACTTCTGAATGGTCCAAGGTATGCACTGATTTTTTCTTAGCCTCAAATTTCTGTACTATCAGTTTCATTTTTGTTTTCTAAGCTGGAGACAAACAAAATCTTATTCCCGACAAATTTAGGGTCGACTACATAAATCCTTTTTTAACATGTTTTGAAGATAGAAATGGAAGCCTAATGTTTCATGTACTTGTTTAGTGAAACTAATAGTTTTTTCAAGGATCTCTAACCAGAATATTCTGAGAAAATTCATCCTTTCTTGATCAGCTTGATGAAGATAAGAATCCAATAGGAAGTCTTGCTGAATCAGTGTTAGCAGCTATTTCAGAAGCTATAAAATCAGTGGCAAGCATCGAAATAGAAAAGGAGAATTTCATCAGAATTGGTTGCTTTCTTTACCGGGCATCTATGGTCATATTGGAGTTTCATATAAACAAGAACAGCCCGACAAATGTGATTGAGATTTTACAATCTCTATCTATGAGTGCCGATAGGGCTAAAAACTTCGCGAAGAAATTACAGAAGAATGCGCACACATTCCAGTTGTCTGAATTTAAAAACATCCTGGAACAACTTGAAGGTGTGATGAGAAACATAGGAGACAACCTCAGTTTAGTACCATTATCAGTGTACGAGGATCAAGACTACGCAGAAAAGGCAGCCAAGGCTCTTTCCAAGGAGATGAAAGCAGCCTATTTTGTAGTTAGCCAAACTCGAGTTGTAGAGTCGAAAGAGAAACTTCAAATGTTGTCCTCTGTGGACATATCAAGGGAAGATGGAGAACAAATGGACACAGATTTGTATTCTGTTGACGTCGAAATTGCTGCAATGAGTCTTCAGCTATCAGGTAATACAGAAAGCATAAAGAGTAGAGACAAAAATGACTATGAAAGCTGGAGTGCTGGATCCTTGATGAGTTTGCCACAAATGGCTCAATACATTGAGCCCTTATACGATACATTCTTCTGTCCTTTGACGAAAAAGATAATGGATGATCCAGTAACAATAGAAAGTGGAGTGACCTATGAGAGGACAGAAATTCTAGAATGGTTTCATAAGTTTGAGAATCCTGAGGAAATTGTCTGTCCAAAATCAGGACAGAAGCTAAATAGCACAAATTTGAGTACTAATGTGGCTCTAAAGGCCACAATTGATGAGTGGAAGGAAAGAAATGAGACTGCGAGGATTAAGGTTGCCCGGGCAGCTTTATCATTGGCTAGTACAGAAATTATGGTGCTCGAAGCAATGGACGATCTACAGAGTGTTTGCAACAGAAATTCTTACAATAAGGTACAGGTTCGTAGCATTGGAATGATCCCATTGCTTTCTAACTTCTTAAATCATAAAAGCAGAGGCATAAGATGTGCAGCGTTGGAACTACTGAGAGAATTGGCTGAGGATGACGATGAGGGCAAGGTGATTTCCCAATCACTGTCAAAATTCATTGATTTTTTCATCTTTTGCTTGTGGTGTATAATATGCATTGAAATGATTTCTCTTATTATTCGTATCTATATGTTTAACAGGAAATTATTGCCAAGACAGTTGATATTTCGAGAGTAATAAAGATGCTGTCGAGTAATCATGGACCTATTAGACATGCATCAGTATCACTCTTGTTCGTGCTCTCGAGGTCCCAATTTTTGTGTGATGAAATAGGGGCAGTAGCTGGAGGTATTCTGATGCTGATCACAGCCAAGTACAGACAGTCCATCGATGCGTTCACTTCTGAAAAAGCCGATGAAATTTTGAAGAACTTGGAGAAACTCCCAAATAACATCAAGCTCATGGCAGAAAATGGATATTGGGAACCCCTGTTAACTCATCTTGTTGAAGGTAATATCCTGCCTAAGCAAAATTTGGAAATCATTTAAAAGTGACTTACAATTGTAATTGTCAAAGTTAAATGAACAGGTACCGAAGAGATGAGAATGGAAATGGCAAATTATCTTGGGGAAATTGTTCTTGGACCTGAAAGCAAGACCAATGTGGCAGAAAAGGCTTCTCCGGCTCTCATCCAAATGGTGCATACCGGAAATTCTTTGAGCAGAAATGCTGCATTTAAAGCCTTAAAAAAAATCTCCTGTTACCATCTGAATGCTAAAATACTCGTTGAAGCTGGTATCATCCAAATCATGGTCGAGGAGATGTTCACACGGACTATTCACAACGAACCAATGAATTCAAAAACCGAGGCTGCTGCAATAATCGCAAATATACTCGAGTCGGGGAAAGAGCTCGTGGATTTCCAAGTCGGTGTGCATGGACACACACTGGCTTCAGATTACATTGTATACAACATCGTTCACCAAATTAAGAACTCAACGCCAGACGAGCTGAACATCAACCTCATCAGAATCCTATTATGCTTGATGAAGTTCCCTAAAGCATCAGCTACCATTGTTTCTGTGATCAAGGAGACAGAAGCTAGTTTTAATTTGATTGAATTGATAAATTTCCCAAATGAAGATCTCGGGCTTGTAGTTATCAAGCTACTCATCACGCTATCAGCCTTCATGGGACACACACTATCAACCAGATTATGCAAAACCCAAGGCCAACCCGAGAGTCTAATCCAGAATCCAACTGAAATTACAAGAATCACAGAGAAGGATGCTGTTTCAGTCAATTTCTTGGCAAAACTTCCACACCAAAACCTCACACTCAACCTAGCTTTGGTCAATGGTAACATAGTTCCGACAATCATAAAAAGTATCAGTCAGATACAAATTACTGGAACGAGATTGAGCAGGTATGCAAACGCTTATTTTGAAGGCCTGGTGGGAATTCTCGTCAGATTAACAACAACACTGTATGATCATCAAATACTTCTTCTAGCAAGGACTTACAACTTCGCCTCAGTATTGACAGAGTTACTAACGAAGTCATATACAGACGAAGTTCACAAGTTATCAGCAATAGGGCTGGAGAATCTGTCCAAACAATCTATAAATCTATCAAAGCCTCCACAAATGAAGAAAAACAAGATCCTGAAATTCTTCATTTTCCGACAATGTTCATTACCAAAATCATCCAAAGGTGAAGAATTCTCATTGTGCCCTATTCATAGAGGCGTTTGTTCAGCTCAAGAAACATTCTGCTTACTCGACGCCAAGGCTGATGAAAGGCTGCTGGCCTTCCTCGACCATGAGAATGTGGAGGTGGTCAGGGCAGCATTATCAGCTCTATGCACATTGTTGGATGACAAAGTTGATGTTGAAAAGAGTGTGATCTTGTTGTGCGAAAAACGCGCTATCCAGCATGTACTGAATGTAGTGAAGGAGCATAGAGAGGAAGCCCTTTTGCAGAAGTCATTTTGGGTGATAGAGAGATTCTTGTTGAAAGGTGGGGATAAATCTGCTTCAGATATATCACAGGACAGGTTGCTTCCTGCAACATTAGTCAGTGCATTTCACCATGGAGATGAATGCACCAGGCAAATGGCAGAAAAAATCTTAAGGAGTTTAAACAAAATGCCAACTTCATACAATACATTTACCATGTAATTCTCTGATTTTAACTGCAAAAATTTGCTATTATTAAGCACAAAATATATCTTATATAACTCTCTTGCAAATTTTTCCATCTTTTTTCTCTTGTGCAGACTATTGTCTGATTATGCTTATGCATTATGCAGTAACATATATACTTTTGAATTAAGATTTAATCCCTATTTTTGAGAGCAATAATAACTAGAAGACAATGGCAAAAGGAACAAAGTGATTCACTATAATGGATCAAGAGAATACAAGCCCCTTAGCCTTCGATTGACAAACAAATTTATAAATGGTTTATAAATTCAGTCAAATATTCATAACTACTACTCAATATTACTCACACATTTCATGGGATCTATTACTATTCATCCTACCATTCTTCTTTATGAACCATTTATATATTTATCCAATGATGGCTTAGTAAATATAGAAATAATATGATGATCGTGAATTCTATAAATCGCGTGGTCGAAAATCAATTTAAGAAAAAATAAATTTTAAGAATTGAAATAAACAGAGGCTTATTAATTTAGTCCTCAGCGTTCCCTATCAACTGATTTTTATTTATTTTTTATTATTAATTATCTTATATGTAAACAATTTTTTAAAATAAGCTCGTATCTTTTTACTTCCCGTGGTAGGCTATTGAGGCAGATCAGCTTGTGCTTAACCTTTTTGACAGTTTTAAATTACCGAATATTTAGACCTAAAGTACCGAATTATACAATTAAAAGTAATAAATCACTTTTTAATTGTTTCTAAATGGAGAAATCAAACAAGTCAATTTATCCTAAATTTAAATACTACAATTAAAAATTAAAGCAGTAAAGAACACCAAAAATGATCACGGAGAAACCCCAACTAGGTAAAAATTTCAAGCAATTTGCCAGTAATACACTATAAATCAAAGTAAACTTACAGTATGGTCCAGACCCGTCTACCACGTATAACGTCTGACCTTAATTCTTACAGTATCCCTTGATCCTTCTGGAGGTGCGCTCTTTCAAAACAAATCTGGACTTCTGGTTTATACCTTAGCCCTCGTGGACTACGTGCTCCTAACGCAAGATCTCGACTCCTAGTACCTTACCTTAGTCCTCTCGAATTCGTGCTTCTGCAATAACTCCCGATTCTTGGTATCGATTTATCTCCGATAGATTAGGTGATTAATCAAAAGATCTTGTATGTTTTAATATGTGGTTTTATATGAAACATTGTGGCTTGATCAACGAAATATGATTTGGATGAATTTATGGATAAAGTAATATGTAGTAGTTGAATCTTAGAATCAATGAATGTTTTGGATTTTCAAATGAATGATCTCTATGAAATAAATATGATTCAACACACTTTTTAACGTTCACATGGTAGGATATGTATAGGAAAAAGTGTTTGGGATGAAAAATGATTGAAAAACCAAATATTTGAAGCAAAACAGGTTTCTAAACGTTGGCCCGTCGCTCGAGTGCCAAGCTGACGAAAAGCGAGCAACAACTGAACAATCGTCAGTATTTCTATCATAACTTTATCTTATGATATTCGATTGACGTGCTTCAAAATTCGTTGGAAAGTTAATTCAAAGGGTTACAGTTCTTCTTGATATAGCCTTCCAAATTCCAATGTCTTTTATTTGAAAAATGCGTTGCAAGTTGCAATTGTGAATTTGGAGCATAACTTGTATGACTCTTTGACATTCTTTAGACTTCTAATTGCATATCTTGATCATATGTGATTTTCTTGGACATTTTGGACTCTTTCAAGACATAAACTACCAATTCATTTCTATTGCTATAATTAGAACTCAATAACTCATATTTTAACTTTGATTACAATTTGATAAATTCCTAATACAATTCAACTAAGACATTATTTTGACAAAGAAATTGTCAATTATAAATTTCGAAATCCCCAATAATAATTTGGACTTAACACTTTCCTACTCACCAACCATTTCATTTGGGGTTAAGAAAATGTAAAAACAAATTTATCGAGTTATGAGGTGTAAAGTAGGAGAGAACTTACGTAATAATTGAGGTCTACTATCTCAATCATGATTTCTCTACCTAGATGAAATCCTCATCACAAAAGTACTTCCCATTTGGATTGGTTGTGGCGACAAGGGATTTGAACTTTGATACTTCGGTTTGCATCCACGAACTCTCAAGTCTCTTCTTTTGAATTACAATACTCGCACCGTCTCCACTAAATCTAAAGTGTTCTAAAAAAATGAAATTTATTCTCTCCCCTAATCATTTCAAGAGCCTGTGAGGCACGTCAATTTGTGCTTAAATAAGTTCGACCAACCATTTTGACACCTCAACTATTAGACTTCTTTATTTAACCAGTATCATTGTCCTTGCTAGAAGATTTCAATCATTTTAGAACTTTCCTCTTTGAAATACTATTATTTACTGTTTACATCTCAAAATTTAAAATAGATGAGATCTAAGTGCGTAGCAGAGGAGCGTTGTGCGTCCCCACCGACGCTTTTTCTGCACTCACCTGTCATTATGTCGTTTGGCCTCAATAATTGGCTGCCCATTTATCAAAAATAGCATTATTTTCCATCTGTTTCATTTAATTGTATTACGTGGCACAATAAGAATGGCTTATTCTCCTTTATGGGTCCCACACTCAAGTACTTGTCCCATTGGACTCCTTCCACCTACTTCCGTAAAGTTGACCGTTCGGTCCTATCATGTACGCACGGCACATTTTAGCATTTGCCTTACCTCTATTTTGTGAAGATGCACTAGATTTAATTATTGGGTCAATTTCATCTGCAGTCACTGAACTTTTAGTGAAAACTCAATTGAGTCACATTATTTTAATTTTTATTCTCAATTTTGTCATTAAACTTTTACACGTTCAATTATTGTATCAAACCAATTTCTTGGTTATCACGTTCAGAATTCAAGAAGACCCGCTAGGTATATTCTGAAGGTACGTTCTTGAAATCAGAGAGATTATGCTGGAAAAATGAAGAATATTATTTTCTGCAAATTCTTTTTTGTTGTATTCTGGACTGGTTTTAGCTTTTGGCTTTGATTGAGATTGCTTATGAGTTGCTCAATTTTGGTTTTCCGTTGAACTTGAAAATTCATAATTGATTTAGTATGTAAAGATGAAGCTTATACCGAAACTAAATTTCAGTTTGAAGTTGATTTAGTATGTGAAGATGAAGCTTATACTGAAAATAAATTTCAGTTTGAAGTACTTGTATGGTTTGTGTTTCCTTCTTGTTTATTAAGTAAATTTCACTATTTTGTACGCATAATCGAGATTTACTCATTTGCTGTTGCTTTGATAACTGTGAGAAAGAATCGAAATATTGATATCTAGAACAAACTACTGTAGAAGTTGAATCAAAGTATTGGCATTTGGTAAATTTTGTGTTATGTTTGCAGGTTTTTTTTTAATTGAATTGTAATTTGGTAGCCCCTAGATCGAGATTGGGTTGGTTTCAGTGTACTGCAGATCGAAAAATTCCCATGCCTTTCTTGGTATCTTATCTCTTTCAGAGGTAGGATTGATTTGGTATTTGGCTAAGCATNGAAAAATTCCCATGCCTTTCTTGGTATCTTATCTCTTTCAGAGGTAGGATTGATTTGGTATTTGGCTAAGCATTTTTGGTTTCCGAGAGAGCATACTTTGATATCATTGTGTGCCTCAAGCACTCGTTTGCAATTCTCATATCATACTTGAATTACAACTTTATGTCCTGCATTCAAATAGTTTGCATAGTTATCATGATATTCAGTAGAACTTTAACGTTATGTTATTGAAGAGTTCCCTTCTTCCTGTAATATTGTTGAAGAGCTTACTCGTGTAAGTAGTGGTGTGATATCAACTTTATTTATAATTGGAGATTAGGTAGCATGGGATGAGTTATCCCTTTGGAGGGCGATAAACAGAGAGGTGATATGTTGTATCATGTCTAATAAATTAATGTTCTCTGATGTATTTGAAGCCGACTTCTTCCAGATATAAAGCGTGCCTTCATAAACAACATAATTTGCATCTGATATAGGAGTGCCTTGTTGGATTTATTTTCTGATTGCGAAACGACTGAAAGGTTTGGAAGCCATTCTTGAATATTTTTTTTTATCTAGAATATGTAAGTGCTTCTAATACTTGATAATCATTTAAAGGTTTTACGGATTGAAGGTGGAAGATTGGTTTATCAGGTTTTAGTTTGAAATATTTGAATTGTTTGTGGATTCGTCTGTTTAACTGTGGAACATGTGTGAAGCGGTTAGGCATTGCTTAAAGGATTCTTGTATGGTTATATTGGTAAAAAGAGAAGATAGACTTCAGTTTATAATGGTTCAGGAAGCAGGATTATTTAGAACATCTGAAATACTTCGAGACTCATGTTTAATTATGGTTACTCTAAAGATTCAAATAATCATATGGGGGTTATCAAGACTATTGGATTTCAAGGGGTACTTACTGGATATACTGTTACTTTTTTCTTTCTAGAGGGTAGCACCACTTTCTACACGTGCCAGAGAGGACAAACTGCATTCTTTTCATGCCAATGGAATAGGTTGGAAGAGTGAGATGTAAATTAAAACTATGGCCTACGTTGATTACAAAAGAAGGGATTCATTTAGTTGACCCTAAATGTATTAGAAATAAGACTTCTTTTTGTATTGTTCTTCCATTTATCTTTCCTTCTAAGATAAATTTCCATTTTCTGAAACTAGTAGTAGTTAAATAAAGGGTCAATACCTGATTCTGTAAATGTTATAATACTGTTTTGGATGAGACATTCCATTGATAATGTCATCTACTTCTCAGGTTGTCAATTCATGATAGGAAAAGGTTATATTTTCTAATATATAATTTATTGAATAGATGCATACACGCCTTCTTGATTATGTTTCTTCATGTTCTAATTGAATAGACTGTATTACAATTTTTTTTCTCTATTTGCAGTCTTCCAATCAGAACACTGCAGCAATAATGATGAATGATACGGCTGCTGTTACTTCTGATATTGCCAATCCCGACATGCAAAAGTTTATGCATGAAGGTCTCTCATACAATACCAAAGACATGGAAGGTGTACAAAATGCCTTGAAAGTTTCATATGAAGTGGATATGACCTTAGCCCACTCTTCTGAAAAGTTGACAAATATAGAGAATCTTTTGTTGCACATTTTACTCGGGGAAAATGATATTGGATCAATACCTGTTGAGGATGATAACATATCTGCAGAATTGATTGAAAAGGCTTTAACGTTTGATCTGTTGTGTGCTTTTTTATGTTCTGAGGTGAGAGAACTTGACAATCTAATGGGTGATCTTCAAGATACTATTGTCAATGCCCTTCATGAGATATCTTCTTGTGGACAACCAACAGAATTGCTTACTGAGCTGGAAAGTAAATTGCGCGATTCTGAAGAATTACTAAAACAGTCACAAGAGCAAATCCTGGAGATAAAGATCCAATTAGCCAAGTTGCAGATGACCTCATTCTCTTTTAAACAAAATGAATGTAAGATATCACATATTATCGCACTAGTAAACCAATATACTTTTTATTTTACTGTAATGGCATATTTGATAGGGAGGATTTTGTGGTACTAAACAGTCTTAACGAGAAAAATATGCTAAAATTTTGTTAATATAAAGTCTTAAACGCATACCACAAGTATACGGTGTTTATTATTTTACATTAACACGTGCTTGTTGACAGGGAAATATGACTTGGTCGAAGGTCTTAAAGAGGAATTTAGTTTAGAAAGCACAGAGTTCAAGCCGCAAATGCAGACAGTTGAACAAAGGCGTGTTTTAAGAATGCTGGAAAAATCTCTTGCAAGAGAGCTGGGACTTGAGAAGAAATTAACAGGACTGAAACAAAATGAGGAAGATCTTAAATTGAAGATACGGTTAACAGAACAAGTTGCTGTATGCATGGAAGAGGCGGCAGAGGTTGCTTGGAGCAGGTTTTTAGAGGCGGAAAATACAGCAGAAGTGCTGATGGGAATTTCAAAAGAAATGGTGGGCAGGCTTCAGATTGTTCGGTTCAATCTGAATGGTTCAACCAAGAGAGAAGAAGAAATGAAATCTCAACTCCAGGATTGCATAAATCAATTGAACGACAAAGAAATTGCAATTGGAAAACTCAACAGCAGCATTTCACAGCTTATCGCCGATAATTCTGAAGTGACTCATGTAAGAGAACAAGTTAAAATACTAGAGGAAAAGCTGAACGAAACTGAGTCCCAGCTTAAGGAGGCAAATGCATCTAGTGAAACGAGTCAACAGAAATTAAAAGAAATGGAGGGTGAAATCCAGTCCCTAAGGGAAAATATACATGACACAGAGAGTAGGGCTGAAAGTGCAGAGACCAAAGTTACTCATTTAACAGAGACAAACTTGGAACTGACAGAAGAGCTAGGTTTTCTGAAAGGTAGTAATGATAGCAATACAAAAAAGGCTACCATACTCGAGAAGCAGTTGAGGGAATTAGATATCCACTTGCAGCATGCTAGGGCATCCTCTGAAGCAAGTCAAGAGCAGCAAAACATGCTATATTCTGCAATTTGGGACATGGAAACATTAATTGATGAACTGAAACAAAAAGTTACCCAGGCTGAAAGCAAGACTGAGAGTGCTGAGGACCGATGTATTATATTGTCCAACACGAATACAGAACTTAATGAAGAACTAGAATTTCTGAGAGCCAGGATGGAATTCTTGGAGAATTCTATACACCAAGTGACCATTGAGAAAAAATCAAGTACAGAAGACATTAATATCAAAACCGAGCTAATTATGGATATGGTTGTGCAACTGGCATTGGAAAGGGAGAGAATACAGAAACAGGTGCCTTACTTTTTGTCTACTTTCTTCTCCATTATTGGCGCTTCCAGTCTCTCTTATCCTACTTCTGTCTGCAAGCGAACCAAATTCTATGTTTGCATTTTTATTTAATAAAGATGTTTGGAAACTAAAAAGCCTATAGTTAATGCATCTGAACTTCATGCAGTTGTACTCTTTGACAAAGGAAAACAAATTGTTGAGAGAGAAGTTCCAGGAAGCAAAGAAGCTTGCACCCGTATTTCAGAGAGACAATAGCAGTAGTGACATTAAAGAATTCCCATCGTCCGGGCTCGATTCACTTGATGCTGTTTCTACAAAATTTTCAGCAGAAATGACTACACCATTCTCATCCAAAAGTTTTCTGGTTGGTTTACCTCTGAGTTCCCCTAAAGCTCTCTCTGGTTTTATGTATATTACAACTGAAGACAGACAGGTATAAATCCTGGTCTTAAAGTGGCAACTAACATGTCATACAATCAAATGTTTATCTCAGGCTCAACAACATGAAACTACCAATTCAGGATACATGTCTCAGGAACCAAATTTCAGTTTTCTGGGATATACAGTACAAACAAAATGTGGGAACAACTACTTTCGATAATTTTTTTTGACTTCTGAGTGGTAGTATCAAACTAAAAAGTCAACATTGTTAGCATGTTATTAATTTGACTAATTAGATTCTTGTCCTCTTCATGGTGTAAAGCAATAGCTTCGCGGATACTGTTTCAGTCACTTTCAGCTGTTCTTTATCAATTATCCTTGCTCTTTCATTTTCAGCGACACAATTAGCTTGGATCCACGATATTTTCTGCCTCTGCAGCCAATTTTGGAATTGCAGTTTTATTGTCTAAGTTTGCCAAATGTCCCATTAAGATGACATTAATGATGTTATCTTCATTGCTTATTGACTTTGACATGAAAACCATCCTCACTCTCTCTCTCTCTCTCTCTCACACACACACACACCCACACACACCCCAAGTGACATTGAGAATAGGTCTTGAGGAATGCCATTCACCTATTGAATTGTTTCTTGAGCTTTAGATTTAAGTTTTAACAGAGAAATTAACTTGCAACCATTGCGGCAAATTAAATAGCAATTTATTCACGATGCACAGGAATTTCTGGATCAAAATTTGAAGCCAGTCAGTTTTCAAAAAGCTTTGAAATTTTATACGTTTGTAATTTTTGACGTGTCTTTGTAATATGTGATTCAGGCGGACAAATCACCAGAGAACGTGCCCCCAGATCAGAGTGATATGGCTTCCAGTTCTGCAAAAAACGAAACAAATTCCTTTCCAAAGGTGGAGGCAGAGAGAATGGTAAAAACCAGGAGTTGTAGTAGAACGCTCACAATCGTGACAGTTTTTGTTCTGATGCTTTCGATTTTAGCAGCACATCTGTTTAACAAAAATCCCATGGCCTTGAAATTTTTCGAGTGTTAATCCTTTGCACTTTCGAGATCACCAGGATTCTTTTTTTCTGTACACATATTTCCTGCAAGTCCTGTTTGTAAGAAAATATCATTCATTTGGTGGCCATCATAAGTAGACATAACTTGGCACAATCTTTGGTTGTTATTATTTATTTCTCGTATAGGATGCTTTGAATTGATGTAAAAATTCATGTTGTAAACAAAGTTTAGCTGATGTTCCTAGGATTACGTTGAACCTCAGAGAGGTATGTTGTACATGTATCAATTGGTGATTTCTTGAATTTACACTTGAAGAATCTTAAACATTTGTGTACTTGTGGTTATAAATTAAATTTAATTGAAAAGTTTCCTGCATTTATCTTATTAGTGATAATAATTGATGTAAATGCAACGTTTTTCCGTGTTTATTTTAATAGTGATATTAATTGATGGATGGATTGAATTATGTATCATGTTTAATCATCCTACTTTTTAAGTAAAAGAATATGAATATTAATACAAATATATATACGCCCTCCGTCTCATTTATATATATGCTTGTTTTGTTTTTCACATGGTTTAAGAAATCTTATTTAACGTTATTGGAAAAGTAATTTCTGCCAAAAACTTTCATAGTTTACCCTCATTTAATTATCAATAACTAGTAGTAAATTATTATTGGAAGTAGTAAAGAAATAATGATATATTAATAAACGAAAAAAATATTATTAATAAAGAAACAAAATTATATAATTTGGACAAGAAAGTAAGGAAAGTGTGTCTATATAAATAGGACGGATGGAGTAAAAAATTTATTAGTTTATGTATTCATGAAAAGGTGCAGAATAAATAAGCCACTTGATTTTGTCAGATGGTCGATTAATTAAAACTTCTAAGGAACACATTTTTCTGTTTCGCTTGAATCTTTGCCATATTCACGAATACAAAAATAAGTTCATCAAAA
>CAIGRP010012251.1:0-12412 GCA_903798385.1 Fraxinus cuspidata
CGCACCACAAGGTTACTCCAACACAAATTCTCAAGAAATTCATGAAGGAAAAGGTGAAGATGGCACTCATAAAGATAATAGAAGAAAAAATTGGTTACTTTACTATACTTGTAAAAGAGGCTCACAAAAGGAAAGAAGATAATCTACACATATAATCTCATAAATCACACAAGCTCACAATGATAAAGGAGAAAATAGATGTCTCTCTTTCTTCTTATTATCACACTCTCTCACACCAATCACAAAGCAAAAGGAGTGCGCCATATATTTCAACCCATTATGCATGCAAACACATTACACAAAGTAATCAAATTGTATCGATTCATGCAGTTACACAAAAATAAATTGAAAGTGTAACATATCAACGCAACATAATTTAACGATCATACATACAGAAATGATTACACACAGATGCACATGCAGTAACTAGGTTTACACTAAGTAAACTTTACACGGGTCATAACTCGACCCAGTCGCAACATCATCCCCATCGCTTTCCTTATCTTTCCATTTATTATCATTGTTAAGACAATCTTTCATCATATACAAATTAACCGTAGTTAAAATACATCTCACTTTTCGCACTTGCCGTAAACCTATATTTACCATCAAAAATTTTATGAAAAATCTTTTCGTTTTGCTAAATTGAAGAATCACTTTTTTTTATTAGAAAAATACAACTCAAAATGTGTTGTCATTTTACCAAAAAATGCACAAAAATACAAAATACAACCAACGATCGCAAGCAAAGTACCAACACAATTCATACATAATAGTCAAATAAACTTTCCTAACGTCAGGTGCAATTCTAATAATGAACAATTTAATTAGCCACAAATTCATAAAGAATTCAAGGCGAAAAATTAACAAGTAATTTATAAGTTTAGTAACAGCAATGGTTACCCCTTCATGGTAACCACAATCCTAATGTCACCTCACACGATGACTTCTAATGCGAAAAATAAATGATTATACCACACAATAGTTTTAACTACAATAATAAAATGGAAAGAACACGATATCGAGTGGACTACGTCTGAATGTCCATAAATATCGAGTTCATTACTTTAGGATCGCCACTATTCACCCTAAAACTTCTGCAACTACAGTAAACAAAACGACACCTAGCACCTGAATGTCGAAGAGCAAAATCGTCCAATTTTCACCGTATTGCCAAAAATTGAAATTCGACAACATGGTAGGTCCATCTCCACGTCCGGGACAATCTGTTAGAAGATGACATCGCCAAAATTCGACCCATGTGCCATGGCACGTGCCGTCGCTGCTACCACACGCTAGACCACCAACACTGGTTCCGGTCTACACATCACTCCAGTTATCATCGTTTCTCCAAATTGTGAGTAGTTTGGTCGGAAAACACCAAAACAATTTTGGCACGTTAAATTTCAAACACCAGGTTTTTGCTTGATTTTCATATCCGTTTTCAACCACTTCTGCTCGAGTTTTGCCCTTAAAAATCACATATTTCTCAACAACACAAACGCTGATACCATTTGTTAAAATCTTTGAGAAATTTTCGATTTTGGCTCAATTTACTAACCGAACAAACACCAAACGAACCAAGGCTCAGACCTATAACTTCTACATTTCGGTTGCCACAAGTTTTGCCCACAAAGGACACACTTCGGTGGTGGTATTTAGGATATAGTCTCCAATCTACAAAAAATAATTCAACAGCCTCTCAATGTATCTCTCTTGCAAAACACACACACGCGGCTACAATGTGAGACAAATGAATATATAACAATCCAATTTTAGGTAACTTATATAGGCTAAACATATCACTAAATGGGCTGCCACTTGAAAACCACAACTAAGGTAAATTGGCCAATAATATCACCACCTAATTAAAGCCCCAACTTGGCACATCCATGAGTGTTGAGCCACGAGCAACATTAATTTAATTTAGCTTCTTCTACTGGCCCCATGTTGTTTTCGGGTCGAGCCATCACTAAGATGTTGATATAATTCATCCAACATTAGTTTAACATTATCGCTCGGGATTTATTAGGTATTAAAACACAAGAGAAAACTATGATTCCGAGCTAAGAAATCAACCAAAAAAACACCAAATGAACCATAGCTCGACCCACAACTTCTACACTCCGGTTGCCACAAGTGTTTCTCACCCACAAAGGATGACGATGGTTGTGATTTACAGCCACGAAGGCAAAGGAAAAATCAATGTAAGAAGGCTCGGAAATGAATAAGGGATCAACAAAGCAACCACTTCGTTCCAAGCACAAAGCAAGACATTTTTCCCTCTTTTCTCAAATCACACACACACACACAGAGGAAACGACTGGGAAAGATGGTATATATGACGAATATTAGGTCACCTCCAATTTGGAACTAGTCATTGTTGGGCCACCAATAAACCAAAGGCCTAAACAAACAAATGGGCTACAAAACCAATATCACCTTCAACCACTAACTCGAGCCATTCATGAGTATTGGATCATGAGCAACATTAACGCAATTAAGTTGCTTCTAGTGATCCCAAATTGTTTTCGGGTCGAGCCATCACTTTGGTGTCAATAATATTCTCGACATCAATTTTTCATCATTGCCAGATTTATTGGGCATCAAAACCCACAGTTAGAGTAGCTGGAATAAATGGAGAACTATGGAGAAATACTATGTGAGAAAAGACGTATAGCTATATAATATATATATTGACGGTACCTATAAAATTGGAGTCTCTGGAAGTGCTTCTCTAATGCCCCATTGACCTGAAAATAAGGCGTGGAACTCTCCCCTATTCTCCTTCTAGTATGAGAATCAATTTTTACCATTTACCTACAATGTTGAGCATACTTTGTGATATCAATATCAAGGTGCCTAGCAGAAAACTATCACACATTTCTTGGTAAGTAAAAGACATTAACACTGGCATGGTTTCAAGAGATCAAATTGTCCATTGAAATTGTGGGATTCATTTAGCAATGTGAAGCAGGTAGTGTATTGAGAGTGTTTCCTTCACTGGAAGAGGTCTCTCTAAAAGTCTCATAATAGCTCTCATTAGACTTAGAAGGAAACTATTGAACCATTGAACCTTCTCTTTGGAAGGTTGATGGGGAGGAGATGTTAAACAAAAACTATGAGAAAGTATTGCTCTTTCATAGTTTGAAAATATTTAAAAGCATTGAAAATTGTACTCCGAGACATAAGTTCAAAATGAATCCCGATTGCCCAGCACAATTATTCGATTCACATAAGAGTATAGACATAGCTTTTTGTTCAAGTTTGCACATGCAACGCCATTGATGTTACCTTTAAAATTGGGGTCTTCAAATGTGCTTCTCCAATACTCTGAAGACTTGAAAGGTGGCGTAGAAAACTTTTTAGTTCTCTATCCATTGTAAAAAAAAATAGTTTATTTTTAGAGTAATTCTATTCATCTTATTGTCAACACTCTAGATGTCAATTACATTATTGGACATCTTAAATGGAACATCATCCTTATATTAAAGAAACATTTATTATTATTTATTTGGCGCCTGCCTATATTGCGACCATTAGCAGTCTAGACGATAGCATCATTCTTATTTTTAGAGAATGAAACATTACAAACTTCAAAGCTCAAACTGTATAGAATGAATCTTAAAAAATACTTCGACCTTCAAGGCCTATATACAGGAACAATATTGCTATATGTACATCAAATTTGACATCATATGTGTTCGTAGTTTTTTTATACATTGATTTTATCAATACTCTTTTCAATCAATGACTAGATTTTCTACATATAGGGGGTGTCAAACTTGATGTTAAAAAAGTGGTGTGCAGCTAGCTTAATTCATATAGGAATTTACTTGCTAATGTAGCCCAAGAAATCTAGGACACATGGATGATTCCTAACCATCAAATATAAAACTAGATGTGTTATTATTTATCTTTGAAAACGGAAAGCGAATATAGGCAACAATTAAAAGTTATGTTTTGAAAATCATACAAGACTAGTAGATTCGACTGAAACGACTAGTTGTACTATTTGTACATACATACAACTTAACAGTATGTCACATCGTGCATTGGACAGTACCCAAAAAATAGAGTTTGGCAGCCAATGCAATGCTACCAACACTACATCGGCAGTTGTACAATGTGGTTCACCTTTACAAGTTGCATAATCCGCAACCTAGAAAACAAACCAAATATTAATTCGATTAAAAATCGATTACCAATTAAACTGTGAGCTGGTTGACCTGTAATTGGGTTTTTGATGGGGAAACTACAACCACACATTTTTTAACTATCTAATTCAAAAAATGGGTTTAAAAGTTATTTATTCAAAAGTCAAATAATAATTCAAATGTTTAATATTAATAAAAATATTATTATAAAATCAAATTAATCTACATACCCACCCCCACTCCCATCCACCCCATCACTTCCCCTACCCTAATCATTCATCTCTCTCTATCCTCTCACTTCTTTAATTGTCATCTCACTTCTCTCTTCTATCTCTTTCGCCCACCACAACGGAAGGCCGCAACACCGTGGGTCGCCACGAGGTAAGAAGCATTGACTTCTGTAACAAGGCGTTGAGTTGCCGTTCGTAGTAGCGCCCCAGACAACGAGCACTGCGCGTTGCTCATCACTTTTTGTCCAAAGGCATTACGGTGATAACATCTTTGTTGTGGACAGCGTAGTACTGAGATCGCGATGATGTTACTTTCTCCAATCTGCTTTGGGTGTGTTTTGAGCGCAAGACGTTGTGATTTGGGGGTGTATTGGGTTTTGGTCGCACAATGTTGTGATTTGCAAATGGTGGTGTTTCTTCCTCCAATCTGTTTAGGGTTGCTTTAGGTATTGGTGATCGTATTGGAGGTGAGGTGATGGTGTCAGCGATGACGGTGTAGGTAATGATGGAGCTGGCGGAGGTGGTGCAATAGTGGTAGTGTTGGTGATGGCAGTCAGGTTGTGGTGGTGCTGATAGTGGCGGTGTTGACAGTAGTGGCAATATAATCGAAAAAATAATACGTAACTTATTAATTTAATAGTCTCTGATCGATAAAGAAATTGTTACTTGTAAAATTTGTGATTTGTGACCAAGAAATAATGAACATATTAATTTGATAATTTGTTATCGAAAAATAAGTTTTGATTTATAAAATTTGTTATTTGTGAATGCAACGTCTATAATTGTGAGTATTATGTAATTGTGATCATAAGTTGTTTAATACTATGACATTAATATATTTAATTAATGAAATATTTTTTAATTAATTATTTAATTAAGACCTGATTTTTGAAATAATAAATCTAATTTTTTTTTATTTTGAAATTGTATTTTGCAACTAGTTTATATGTGTCATAATCCCTATTTTGATTAGCCAATTGGTTATTGAATGGGGGCGGAGGGGTGTTTCCAAGGTCCAAGAGCGAACTCAATAGAAGGCCAATAAAGCAATGTATAATGTATATCCAAGATTTGGCCCACATATTTTATGGCTGCTGCTGCTTTTCCTTCCGGTATCTGAGATATGTCCAGCTATTTGCAGCTTGCTTAACCAAAGCCGCCAAAAAAAAACAAAAAAAAAACCTAAAAAACAAAAAAAAAACCAAAAAAAAAAAAGGTCTACGGTTATGATTGATAGATTGCAATTATTTAAATTAATTGTCTGAACTAATTATCGGAATAAGCTGGTAAAATTATCAAATTAGAAAAACATCTAAAGCCCATTACAAATTTTTTGTTTCTTGAATATGATTTTTTTAAATCCAATATACACTATTCTCCTATTTAATTTTAAGAGCACGCTAAAATACTATAAAAGTATTTAAGTAATCATCTATTCAAGTTTTTGTTTAAATTTGTTGTCTCATTTTTTATCAATAAGAAATTGACGTTATAAAAATTAAATGCAATAAGTTTAACGAGTATTTTTGTTATGTATAGTTAATTTGAAAAATTAACATGTTTTGTCAAAACCTTGTGGCATATTTATTCAGTCATTAGTTTTACTTCGGTTTGATCTTGATGCACATGTGGATAGAGTTTTGAGTGCATCTGTCGAACTACCAAGGGTCGATATTGTTCGACCATCCCATGTGGGTGGTAATGAGAATTGATCGAGGTAGTCGGACATTGTCGCCAAGTAGTACTTTGGCCAGTCCCCTTGAAGGGCCGTTGAGGTTGATGAATGATCGAGAACGGTTGAACCTTGTGCAATCGTCAAGATTAAAAGATTGCTCAACTACTTGGTTATGAGATTACTCGATCTTGCGTGGCTTTTATGGTCTATGAGGCCGTCAAAAGTTATTTAATCACTCACAATATTATTTTTTAGTTTGTTTTAGGATTTTACTTTGAAACTATTTGTTAAGAAATTATTGATATAATTTATAGATTAATTCAAAAAATACTTATATACTTAATTATTACTAATTGGGAAGGAGTCGAGGAGGTTAATCCAGAATCGAGTTAATATTATAGCCAAGTAAAAAGAAAAAAGGAAAAAATAAAAAATAAATATAAACAAAAGAAGTTGATTTCAAAACTTTGAATTGAAATTTAACCTTTTGACTAATATAAGTCTTTTAATTATATTTAATGCCACAATAATTTCTATTCAGAAGGTCTATAATTATTTTCATGCCCTTCACCCTAGGATCCACTGTCTAATCCAAGGTCAGAAAATAACCCCTTACGAAACAACTCTTCTTC
This sequence comes from Fraxinus cuspidata, assembly GCA_903798385.1. Classification (NCBI taxonomy): domain Eukaryota; kingdom Viridiplantae; phylum Streptophyta; class Magnoliopsida; order Lamiales; family Oleaceae; genus Fraxinus; species Fraxinus cuspidata. The sequence goes on from CAIGRP010012251.1 coordinate 6,695, forward strand.
TTCTTCTTCTTCTTCTTCTTCTTCTTCTTTCAGATTCATCACACGATATTACAGAGATGAATGTGATAAGTGGTTTCGAAACAGCAATGAATTGCCTGCGGAACCCACATCTGATTTCTTGTTTCTTTTCAATGGTTCCCCAGGCGTACAATTTCTGCAAGTGGGGTGCACTAATTCTTGCTCTTTTGGCAACTTTTAGTAGTATAATCAGGAGAATCAAGAAAATTTTCACTCATTTACATGCATTCAAACCTTCTCCATCACAAGCTTTTGTTCAAAGTAATGACTTTGAATTTAGTGATGATGATGAATGCTCTTCTGTTTCTTCACAACAACAAGAAGGAAGCAGTCCTGCGACATCGTTTCAAGATCAACAGGACGTTGATGAAGACTTTTGTGTAAAGGGATCGAATTTTTATTTGAAAAGCCAATCGCAAAATGGTAATTTGAGAAACCGGGGGCGGCAATGCTGTGGTGGTGAGTGGCTTCCCTTATCGGAGTTTATTTCCGGTAAAAATGTTGTAAAGCTATGGGATTATTGGACCATCCCTGCAGTGGCGGTAGTGTCTCCAGAATTGGTTCTTACGGAGGAGGGAAATGGTAAGGGTGACAGAGTAGTTTTTTATGGTTATGATACGAGAATGCCACGCCGGGTTCCAGCTATATCCGCCAAATGGCGCTCGCCAGCGGCAGCTGTGACAGAGGTGGTGTTTTCAGCCACTGGCGGGGTTGAGAAGTTCTACATGAGAGATACCGCTACTGGTGTTTTAACCGTTGGTGACGTGAGAAATTTGACGGCACCGGTGGAGAATGTGGCGGAGTACGTTGGCGATACCTGGCGGGACGCTGACTTTGTTTTTGTTGACTAGACAAGGTAAAAGAGTTTTTCTTTTACCGAGTTGCAGGTCAACACGTTGAATCCTGAGTTTAAGGCAACTTATATTGCTGTAAATTATTATTTCCATCATGTTTATCATAATTATTCATAATGGATGAGTAGTTATTTGGGGTAATCATCTAGCAAAATACCACGATTCAAATTTTTTTGCCTATTAATTTAATTTGTCACATCTTACGTATATCAAAATTTCATTTTTCCATCAGTTCGTACGCTATGTTGTAATATGTTATCGTAGTTAAAAATAAATAAATTATACTAGAGGGATAAAAATAGAAGAAACTCTTTCACAGCTTTCTTAGCGACATGACAGTCCATTTCCACCAAAGGAATGTCGAGCCCCTGTTAATTTACAAATTTAAGTCCTAGAATTGTCAAGCGTTCTTCAAGATACAACGTAAAAAAAAAAACTCGAGATAGGCTCCGATCAAGTAACCATATTTCATCCCTATAAAAAAATTTAAAGAGCTGCATCAAAAGTTTTTGTTTCATTTATCATTTTAAACTTTTAAATAAAATAATTTAATATAACATAATAAGGCTAGAATTAAAACGGCATTGGAGCATACACCTTAACAAATCAATTACAAAACCAACTATGGAAACCAAAACTCGTTAGGCAAAAGGTTTTCTCCTAGGAAGCTACAACCTTGCTTCATAAATAGGTAACATAAGGTTTTCTCCTAGGAAACTACAACCTTGCTTCATAAATAGGTAAACAAAACCAAAATTCAAAAGCTTCATTCGGGTAAGAGTCAATTCATGTGTGCGAAAACAAGAAAGGTCTTCATTTTTTTAATAAGTAATAACGACACCAAGCATTAGTTAATTATGCTAAATGGTCACTAGGTTATAAATAATTACATCAATAATCAATGAAATTTTGCTATATTAGTCATTCAAGTTTATAACTATTATTATACCAATGATCATTTGATAAAAAATAAAATAAAATTAACATTAAATTTATGTGACCCCATTACGTACCAATATATATTCAAATGACGTTATTTATTACTCTAATTCATCAAAATCATTGTCAAGAGAAAGCATTAGTTCACTATACAATTTAAATCTAAAAATTAACCAAAACTAAACTTGCATTATATTTTCTCATTTGAACGTGTTTAATACCAAATTCCTAACATCCTAATTTTGTGAACTTAACATAGCCCATGTTTGGTTCCACTAAAGAGTTTATTACAATTTAGTTTAAGGTTAAAATTTAACTTTAACCACATATTTTATAAGATCAACAATTTTTTACTACACATTCTATCTATTTTTATCAAAATCTAATAAAAATCTGATGAACACTTAACGGTGCTAGGACTTAATTTTTGTTTTTTTTTTATTGAGTGACTATTTATATAACAGTTAAAAACTTGAGTGAATATATTATAGTACAAAAATAACTTTAGTTACCATGAAGTAATTAATTAAAACTTGTGTGACAGTTGACATAATTAACAAGTACATGTGAAGTCACATTTTTTCTAATTCTTATGTTAAAAAAAATAAAATTGATTAATTTTTAATTTTTATGATCATGAAAACGTGTTATATATACCTATTTATTTACAACTTTGAAGAAATAATAATAATGACTTGCTTTAAGAAGTATTTTAAAATAATGTACTTCTTGAATGTGCAATTAAATAGAGTAATAGAGGGCAAAATCGATAAATATACGAACAAGATTTGAAGAAATGTTATTGATGTTGTATTTAAGGGATTTGTCAACGGTCCCTGATTTGGTTTTGGTGTTCACATTATTTTAAATTGAGTAGTAGACATGGTGAGATAGGTAGAAATAAAGAATCAATATAAAAGTTTATTTGAATGCATACATCTTGAATTATATGTTTAGTAGGTTGTTTTGTTTATTCTATAGTTTCATTTCAATTTGAGTATTACATAATAGATTGTCCTAAAAGTGATCCTATGTGATTAAAATGGTAATGAAAATAATATAGCTAATAGAAATTGAAGGTGATGCAATAATTTCGTTTGTACTTTTTAAATCGTCTCAAGCCTCGGACATTATATGAGAAGAGAATAAAATAATTTTATTTGGTGAAAAACTCTTCCACCCACTACTTGAATGTATCACCCCTAGTGGATGCTTGACAATGTGGCTGTAGTTGAGCAATCGATTAGCAATTGACATTGTTTCTTCATCAGTGGGGCCGTCCAACCCATCAGGCCTGGAACTCGCGTGGTCAATGTATCATCCACTTTCATGTACCGCTACCTCTACATCGTGGTAAGTGATAAACCTAGATAGTAACCATTTATTAGGGTTTGATTTCAATTATTTATTAAAAAAAAATAAAAATAAAACATCGCATTAAACGTGGCACGTAGGAAAATCGTTGTGTGGTGCTATTCTTGAGTAACCGGCCCTATTCATTTCTAATGTGTAGATAGTAGTCCTACATTGTTGTGTGAAATTAGGAATAATTGATAAAACAATTAGATAATAGTAGTCGTGAGAACGACAATCCTAACTTTTAAGTTTATTTTATTACTTGTTACGATCCGTACATTTGTCTGATATAAAATCGACAATACATGCTCAATTTTAAATTATCATTAAAGCAAATGAAACAAACATCCTCTCCCACTATTTTTTATTTTTGCTTCAACGAAGGAGACTTCTCTCTCGACAACCATCCCCTTTTCGTCTTCAACACAGTCCCAATCATTCGCCCTGGACAAAGCCATCAAAGATAGATTTACCATATCTAATTGTTTCTAAACAGCATAATATCCTGATACGTATATTGTAACTCCTCCTAGTCGTGATTCGTACATTTCCCTAACTACTGGCAATGGTCCACACTTCTCCGGCATTTCAATTCGTACACTAGTATCTAGCAGCTAATAATGTTTCTATATTTTCCCTAAAAACTTGATAAAACCCTAGCATCAATATCAAATTCTACGAAAAGAAAGAGAGAATTTCTAGAATTGAGCGAGAAATCGACAAAGATGGATTTTCACATCTAGATCTGAATTTTGAGATCAAGATGGTTGGAGTTGCAACAACAGTATGTATTTAAGAATGTGCCCATTAGAGAGAAAAAAAGAAAATGCAGTGAGTACTGCTTCTTGTTCTAGATTGGCACCTTAGAGATTGAAGTGACGGTCCATGATATTAAAGATTGAAAGTGAAGAGGAGTATTATGTGTCAATTTCTTTTATTTTGTATTTAGACAGGTAAAATAAGAGTTTTCAAAAATGTTTTTACAATAAAAAGAGTTATTATTTTGTAAGTATTATTTTTTGGAGGTATACAGCCAAACTATGGTTCCGAATGATCCAACCGTAGCCGAGGAGGATACTTCTGCAAAGGGATGAAAAAAGGAGGTATACAATGTAATTATCTCAATTTTCAATTCCTATCTCACATTTAAATTGAAACAATTTTATGAACAATTTTCACATATCAGAATTAAATTCCTTCCACTTGCTATAATAATAATAATAATAATAATAATAATAATTCCCCTATTGACCTATGTCTTTTAAATTAATAAACCGCGTTTCGTTAATCATAAACCACCACCTCTATTTATATGCTCTACTTACATAAAATAGATGGGGGAGATCAAGTTGAGTGTACGTTAAAGAGAGTTACAAATTGTTCATATGTAAAATATCTTTGTATGTTTAAACGTTCTTCTTTATATAGCATTCCAAATTTGATCTCCTATAGAAAATTCCACATGCTTTTAGATGCTTCAAAAATTAAAATTGATTTCTGTGTCTGCCTGCTACTTGAATACATAGATTACCTTCTACCCTACGTCTAATCGTTGCATGCATCTATCTGCATCCTGCAGTTTTTATTACTGAAGTGCATGCCTAACTTTTTCTCGTGCCTTTGTCTTTGTAACATAATGCCTTTCATCTCCAAGTCCAAAGATTTGTTAACAATTCTTGTAGAAAATATACGGTAGTAAATCAAGTCCTATTTACATTCCCACTTTTGTTGTTTGGGGCACCAACCACATTTGCCTGAAGGATATAAAACACTAAGGCCCTGTTTGATGGCCCTTTTTTCTATGGAAAATGAAATTGAAATTCCATGTTTGTCATGTTTTATGGCACTTTTTTCCCAACAATTTGTTTTCCACATTTGCCACATTTTCTTGGTTTTAGTTGAATTTCAATTCCCACCTTTTAGGTTTTTTTTTGGGAATCCAAACAAATTCTATCAATTTAATTGACAATTGTCATGAAAAACAAAGTCAGACGAACATCAAAAGATAAAAAAATTCAATATTTTTCAAGTAAAAAATTATACCAACTAAACACAATTAATTGACAATTCTCAGTAAAACAAGTTCTAAACAATTCAATTCCATTTAATTCATTTTCTTTCCACACAAATTCCATCTTTGAATCAAACGGACCCTAAGTCATTGTTTGATTACAACGAATTTCATGAAAAATGTCACATCCGAAGAAAACGAATTCCACTTTGGTCGTTTGATTGCAACTTGAAAATGGAAACCAAATTCCAAGAGCTTCACTTTCTTTGTTTTCATGGAAAACGAATTTCTAAGGGCTCGTTCTCTTTGTGTTTCAATTTTGAGTTTTGAGTTTTGAATTCATTTTGTATTTTGTATTTTGAGTGTCTATTTTAAGATAGTTGAAAATGTATTTTTTTTTTGACATTTCGAAAAATTATTTTCAAAAATTAGAAAATGGAAAACATGTTCTCTTCTCACCTTACTTCACTGGCGTCTCTCTCTCTCTCTCTCTCTCTCTCCCTCCTCCTCCTTCTTCTTCTTCTTCTTCTTCCCCTCCAT
>CAIGRP010012257.1:0-16414 GCA_903798385.1 Fraxinus cuspidata
CAATGAGGAGTGTTGGAGTTGTGACATTTTTGCTGTCTCATAACTATTGTTTTTTGTTACACATTTACTCACTTGTTGTTTGGTTTAATGTCTAACTAGAAAATGATGTAAAGTTAGGCTAGTTAGTGTATTATACAAGTTAGTATGGTATGTGTAAGAGTGGTATGGTAGTGATAGAATAGTTGTTAGAAAATATCTTTGACTTTTGTATCAATGTTTGGCTATATACAGAGACAAGTTGTATGAAAAACTTAAAATGTAATGTTGAATGAAATTGATGAATGATATTGTTATCTTCATTCCTTCTCCTCTGTTTGTTTCATAAAATCAGCAGAGTATATGACTTGTTTCATATCCGGTTACTTCAATAACCGGTATATGAGTTTAATGTTTTTGTTCCTCCTTTACTTCTTCTCTTTTCATAAAAATATGTTTAGTATAAGAGCTCTCATAGAGCTTTTTGAATAATAAAATTCCAATAATTTAGCAGACTTGAGTAGAGAAACTCAGTTCAGCCTAGAGAAAGAATCAGCCTAGGTGGTCCTCTTGGAACAAATAGGTTATATTAATGAATTGATAGAAGACTTAGGATAGGACGCTGTGCTTGATGAAGAGCATTATTGGTGGACTCCGCATAGGGAAGAACTACCAAACTTCAAAGTAATAGAAGTGTTTGAAGGAACATCTTCTTGGCAGAAACCACAGACTATAGAGCCAAAAGGTTCAATGGAGATTGAAGACAAGTCGCAAGAGACGACAACATAGGAATGTACTGAAGTAAGACATTGATAAAATAAGATGTGATGGAGCCAAGTAGTGAACAAGAGCATCCAAGGATACTACACAGTCATGAGGAAACTAAAGATGTGCAAGAGTCAATTAACAAAGAACTGCACATAAGAGAAAATAAAAGTTCGTGGCAAACGGGAGTATATCAGACATACAAGAAGATACACCAACAAAAAGTGGTCAAGGTATGTACGAGTCCACAACCATGCTTAAGGAAGTTTCCTAGACAACAAAAATCAACTCAAAAGTATGATAATGCAGTAGTAGAAGAAGACGAGAGTACACAACCATGCTTAAGGAAGTTTGCTAGACAACAAAAATCAACCCAAACGTATGATAACAGAGTAGTAGAAGAAGACAAGAGTACAAATGAAACAAAGAGTTAATGACGTTTGAAGATACAATCCAACGAAAGAGATGGACAAAGGCAATGATTGGAAGAGAGGAGTTAAAATTAAGGGAAGAACTGAAGAAACAAAACTGAGTTGAAAAGGAAATAATAAGATTCTTCCATTTCATATAACTAGATTTTTCCAAAGCTGTCAACATCCAAGTAGCACCTAGAATTATTGTTGATTCAACTGCCATAAGTAGATTAATCTAGAAAAGTTGAGTCTATTGTGTGCACTGACTTCAGCATGTTACATTTGTGTGAATAAAATATTGTAGAGTTGCCTTGTATGTATCTTATTTTGTATTAAAACAACATATAATTTTTGAGTTTAACTCTACAATAAGGGTGTGCGCTACTTCTCTTAATGTGGTTAAACTTTTAAGATATTACTCTAATATGTAGAAATAAGTATCGAAAAAATTGTTTCTTTTGGGAGAACTATCCCTAGCCCTGGGAGCTTCATTATGATCTGATACAGTCAGAAGTATACATCTTTAGCTCTAGCAGCTTCCTCCTTTTGGTTTCTGCTCATTTTAAGTATTAAATACTATTATTATTCACATGCAGGGTTAAGAATGCCTGAAGACCAAAGACAGGTGACTTCTTCACTTCCATTGCATTTGATTGATGTGCTCACTGGCCAGATCTTTTTTGATAGAATCTGGTATGACCTATAGTCTTGCTTCACCATTTTTCCTTTATTTTTTCAAATTCTTTCTAAAATTTTCGAATCTAGAGACAACAAATTCTTTTCCAACTTCCAACTTTAGTGATGTACCTGAAGACTACACCTTCCTCTTCAACGACCAGCAATAAGTCAGGGAACCTTGTTACAGGTAGATCTTTCAATCTTTCCATGTAAATTTCTCTTATTCGTGTAGGCGTTGAGCTCCTCATGAATAATAGATTGATTATAATCCCTGATGTGAGTTAATTTGTGCTTTTTATGCTGTTGCTACACCCACATTCATTTGTGTTATTTATCTTTGATCTGGAAATCCTGGTTTGATATAAATCATTCACCATGTCATTTTAATAATATAGTTGAAAACTGAGGAAAAGGTCCAGTTATTTGCTTATCTTTTTCATTATTGTCGTCTTACATGGTAATCGATCATTGTTGTCTTACAGTCTTAACTTTGATTAGATTTTATCAACTTAATTATTTGAACCTTCTTGGTCATTCTCACTTCTAATTGACATCAATAACTCTATTTGTATCACTAATTTCTTATTGGAAACTTACAATAGTATTTTGAGCAAATATCAAGGATTCAATGGTCCATATTTCCTAGAAATTTCTAAGGATTATTAGCATAAAATGTCCCTACGTTTGGAGTTCATTGTGCAAAATGTCACTACGTTTCTTTTTTCTTTTCTTTTTTTTTTTTTTTTTTTGCATTTTCACCCCTTGCATTGCGGAAATCATCATTCTCATCCAATTTCTCAATAAAAAGTTGTGAAATGACGAATATGTCCTCCTATTTAAATAAATAATAATAATTAATTACAATCATTCTCCCAAATTTTTTGAAAAGTACAAGCGAATCCCAAATAAATTGTTAGAAAATTAGAAATAACAAAAAATAATTCTCTTTTTTCGTCCACCACCACCACTTTGATTATTGTGCCACATTAACTCCATAATATCCTCTTTACCTCAACAAAACAAAATAAAAATTTCAAATTCTCTCAATCTAAAACTCATTAGTAAAAACTTTAAACAAAGTTACTGATTTCAAAAGCTTACAGTGCATACTTACTAGGTCTCGATAACCCTCAAGAAGTTGGAATTGAATAGTCCTCCATCTGGCGCACAATAATTTGATCTATTTCATATCTTCAATTCTATTATTCGAAAAGTAATAGTAGCAACTTTAATAAAAAATTGGGCATCAATAATTTTTAATAGTTTATTAACTCTATGTAGTAACAACAAAAACAAGTAATCATATTGATACAACCCTCTATTTTCTTCGGTTACTTTTTCAATACCCTTGAATGATTATGCTGCTCCAAATAGGGTAATTTTTTAGGAGGGTTCGTAATTGAGAATTCCGATTAGGTATTATACCCCTCTCTCTCTCTATTTAGGTTGTGTTAAATGTCTTTTTCACTCTCTTAATTGTTTTATCTATGATTTTTTTTCCTGGGTTTACCCGTGGCCAAGGGGGTTAAGGGAGGAGGGCGCAAGTCTCAGTTTTTCAAAATGATCTTGTTGCCTTTTTATTGTTTTATTTTACATTGTTTACGTGGTTTAATACTACGGCTACTAGGCATATAGATGGGTTACCTAAATTTATGTTGTTCCTTTCTGATTTAAACTGACAATACACTTCTTGTGTATTTGACATTGATTATAACATACTTGATTACTTTTCAAAAAAAAATCTTCTTGCCTTTAGTGTTATATACCAATTTTCAAACCTTAAATTCTAAAATTCAATGAGTAGATAATGGAATATAGATAAATGATATGGATTCAGGAATCTTTGGATATGAAGATTATGATTTTCTATAAGAGATTGTTGATCTTTTGTGAATGAATTTGGGGGATGATGAATTTGTACGATATAAATATATAGGAAGGGAAAATTGGTTTTCTTGAGCAATAAACCATTATCTACTAAAATTCTTCAATTTCCGGTGGTGGAGGTATAAAGAGAAAGAAAAGAGAATCGATTTTTTTTAAATTTTTTAATAATTTATTTAGGACTCGTTTTTACTTTTTAAAAAAATTTGAGATATGCTTGCAATTAGTTCTTTTTTTTTTCTTTTTGTTTTATTTAATAAGAGAGTATATTCGTCATTTTACAATTTTTTTATTGAGAAATGAGATGAAAATGATGATTTTCACAATGAAATGTGGAAATAGGGGTGAAAATGCAAAAATATGAAACATAGCGACGTTTTGCACAATGAACTCCAAACGCAGGGACATTTTGTGCTAATAACCCAAATTTCTAATGATGGTGTTAATACCGTGTGTTGATCATAAATGCATCAAAAGGGAAAACGACTCTGTATAATGCAAAGTTATAGTTTTTACTTTCAAATTTTTTTCCTAATAAACTTCTTTAGGATGGTGCTTATTTTTCTATGCTTTGGTCCATGGTGTTAAGAACAGGCTTCTAGGGCACACAAAATTATTGCGAGAGTAGCAGCGTCACGTTCTGTACTTCTTTGGATAACACAACCGCAACTCCATCTACACTTTTTGCTAAACTACATCAGATGTCGAAGCAAGAAAATTAGTCATACTGGGATATGAAAGACTTTCTTCTTCATAAAATTAGGAATATACTATTGTGGAAGATATGCATTTTGGAACGTTGGTTCACTGACTTCTTCAATGCGAATTCTTTATAGAAATGTGAGAAGGGTGGTCGATGAAAGACATCGACTTCAAATACAATATTGGACTTGCTTATGTGTCCATAATACTCTATGCAAAATTTTCTATCGTGTAAGTATTCGTCCTGAGCTGGGTGTGTTCTCTTCATCCATGTGTGCATGAACACTCTGTGTTGAGTGGTGCATATAGAAAATTCAAACTTGAGTATTATCGCATTCTAATCACGCATACGAATAAAGCAAGATTTTAACATGTATAATCTAAATATAAAACATTCTAACAAACTCTATAGTAGTTGTTTTTGAAATTCCGAAACAAGTATCAACAAGATAATTGAAGGGAATATATGATATATCGCTAGAGAGTGAAACAAAGCTCTAAAAAGAATAAAAAATCGTTAAAAATAGGATATAATTATATTGGAGCCACAAATTTTATTAATTACACCACATTAAAAATAAATGTTTATTTATTTTTTAATTACACCACATCTATTATACAAGTTACAGTTTGGTTGAAAAACTATAACATGGTATCATGAAAACTATATAAATTGTAATAATAAACATGAATGACTCTGCATTTGATGTTTCAATGAGAATGTGAGGTAGACGGATTGAGAAAAGAAGATGAATGAGTCTAACAACATTTTAGTAATGTTCTAAGTTATAATGTTTCCTAGGTTATTTGCAAAGAATTAGTAATTCTATTGAAAAAAGTAATTTTTAAAATAAACAAAATTTACATTAGAATAAAATTACTTTTTTGTCCCCCTAATGATCAGTGATTAGAGAGGATAACTAGAATTGGTATGAAAGTACATATTGCGTGTGTATATTGTATACAAGTTGAAGAAGGTGGTCTAGAAGAAGCAAGCTGGGTGTATGGTAATAGTTTATGTTACACCTCGGCTTATGAGGCAAGCCCCGTGACACTCAGCTAAGCAAAAGTAAAGCAAGAGGTCACGCAAGGTCCGCTCTCCACTTCGCCTGTTTATTCACATGTGCCCTCCAAGGCAAATGGGTGAAAACTTGGATGCCTCATACAAAGGGTTATTTTCGAGGCAAGCCTTCACATCCTAATATAGTTCATTTTCGAGGCAAATGTCATCTTCTGTGATAGCCATCTTCCACAAGCCTTATCTCGACCAAGACACACAATATAAGTTACGGATTTGACAGTCCTATAATTGCATTGTTCAGTCAACTTTTTAAGTCTCTGCGTGCAGGCATAAGGTGGCTGCTTTCCAGCCTATGGTCAGATGACCACACACCTATAATAGTCAGGGAATGACAAAGTTGAGCTTGACTAATGGACCGAGGATGAAACCATATGTCAAGCATTCATGGACCTCAACTCATCTCTCTTGGTCAAGCATCCAGTGGACCTCAACTTCCAAAGGTAATGGACTTCTTGTGTCTTGCTTAAATATGAAGCACTGAAGTGTTTTACTAAGCTTGCAAACTCCAAAAGAATGAGTCATGACAGTGAGTGATGGAATCAGATATGAAGAAAGTAAAAATCTCTTGAGAAGTCCATGTTCTTGTTTGATATAAATACACGTATCTGAAACACGCTCGAAACACTTGTATTTATATAGTTGTTTCTACGAGTTTATGCTATTTACTTCTAGTATTTAGATTAATAAATATTAGTTTGAAATAAGTAAACAAATTTGAAACATAACAGATCAAGAAACTTGTATTTATTTGTTTTGTGGAGTGGGTGATGTTGACTTCTTTCATAGATAATACCTCATAAAGATTAGTTTTGATGACAAAACAAGTGTTCTTTCAAACTTTTTTCCCTACTTTTGGGAGAACAGTGAGTAGTTTATCTTCTATCATATTAACATTAAAATTTAGCTTTTGCATCTCTGTGCTGTGGGCCCTTGTCAAGTTGACTAACAATACACCAAGTCCTTGGATTATAGTAGGTAGTTGTGAGGTAATAAAAGCAATGCTATTTAGGGATACAAGTATTGCTTAGTACTAGTCTAGTATCTGTATTAGTGGCCACTATGATTGTTCAATAAAGTTGAGATAAGTTTAGATTCAACAGATAATTAAAGGTGGGCTCAGTGCCACCTAGACCTATTATTCAAAAAGGAGCTATAGGAGTTACAAAGCTTGGGAGGATACCTCAAAGGCATTTGAGGACCATATCAAGGGGAAAGTAGACTCATGAGAAACATAATAAATTTTCATTATACAAGGTATTGACGGGGTTGACCATGTTCCAGGAAATCTGATGTTCTAGCACTCTTTAAAAGGCCTGTGCTATACCCATTGCTCAAAATGGAATATGCCATTCTCATCCTATGCTGAATTTAGGGATGAGAATGGCATATTCCATGAAGTTTCCACACCTAGAACACCCTCCTCTAACAAAACGGGGTTGTTGAGCATAAAAAAAGCATGAAATGGTTGAAGATTGGGGAGATGATAGTTATGACGGTTCCCTAATTTTCGATGAAGAGGTTGATGTCGATGTGCTCAAGGTAGCTGCATCTTTGGATAAGTCTTGACAACACTGCTGTTTTTTATTTTTATTTTCTTGTAGATAGTTTTGCAACATGACTAAAACTCTTACTAAATAGCCTTTTGCAACGTTTATTGACTGTTGCAGAAGGTTTTACTTTTTGCAACGACGTTGTTAAATTTTGGTTCTATAACAATGTTCCGCGTTTGTTGCTAAAATTCCTATTATATAGCCTTTTGCAACTTTTTTGGACGTTGCAAAAAATTATTTGAATGTTAAGAATGGTTTCCTTTTTTAAAATTTAATTATATAGCCCACTTTCAAAAAACGTTGCAAAATATAATATTTTGCAACGTTATTTGAATGTTACGAATAGTTTCCTTTTTAAAAATTTAATTATATAGCCCACTTACACCCACCTAAACCATTAGAAAAAACCCCAATTAACGTCATTCATCTCTTTACTATTCATTGCCCTGAATCTCTTAGCTTAATTTCCTTCCTTGCTTCGTCATACATCTGAGTCCTCAACGTCAACTGCTTTTGCATGTGCCATTGTTCCTCCCTAAAAGTGCAACTCTCAATCGACAGCTGTAAATTCCGTCCATATCGGAAACTTCCAAAAAAGCACGAAGCAAGCCGAACAAAGAAGTCCTGAGTGTTGTGTTTTAAGGAAAACTCTACAACCCTAACTTCTATGTTTATGAAACTCTTATGTTTTTTAGTTATATTATTTTGGATATGTAGTTAATTTTTTCTTTTCATAGGTTTCTATTTTTTGATCTGTTGGTTTCTGGACTGTATTTGTATGGCCAAAATACAATTTAATGGAATTTTTTTTCATTTTCTCGCCCAGTTTTTGCATTTTTTTCTTGAAATAGTGAGCACTGTGTCTTAAATATTTGTTTTCCAATTTTATTGCAATGTGAAATAAAGAGTGATCTATAGAAGCAAGGATTTGAGGTTTTTGCTAATAATACTTCACGAGTTCGGAGTGCTAGCAAAATTAACGAAATTATCAAGGAACTGGGACTCAAAGAACTTAGGCAATTGGAGCAGGATCTAGTGTTTGGTGATGTAGGAACTAAAGAACTTATAAATTTTATGAGAACAAAACAGGTGAGAATGGTATCATTTGTGTAAACTGTAGCTTAGCCTTTGTCTCGAAAATCTAGTTCGGTGTTTTCATTTGGATGATGTAAGTTGTAAATGCAATGTGCCTGTTTTCGCAGGATGTGACTGTTGAAAATAAGCAGCTTTTATTTTACCATGGTTAACATTATAATAAGGCGGATTTGAGTTGTTTTCTAGCTGCTGTGTGTTTATGGTAAAGAGCATACTGCGATGTGGTTAGAAGCTATGCAACAACTATTTTCCAGAAATTAAGTTTTTTACTCAAATATGGAGTTTATTCCCTCTACTATTTTTGACTCAGATATGGAGTTTCCTCGCTTAACATTGTCTTTGTCCATGGATTGCAATTGCATCTCCTAATTGAATGTTGAGATATTGTTCTTTGGTTTTACATATATATTTACTCGATGGCCTTTTAAACTAATATTTTCTATACAGTTAATCTTATTAAACTTTATATTTATGCTTTTCAGAAAAAAAAAATTGATCTAGTTACTGTTTGAAACGCCATTATGAACTGAATCCTTTATTTTTGGAGTGAACAAAGTTTCTCTTACTTACATGTTATCTTTTTTCTAACTTTCACCTTCGAAAATCCGTACTCTATCTTGGATTTTTAACTTTTTGGGGCACATTGATTGATACATTAAATCATGTAGCATGTACAATCCTTGAGTTTGGGTGTGCTTGAAAAATGTAAATACTCTAAAAGGAATAGAAATTGGTATGGAGAATATGGACTTCTTCAGTTTCATTAGTGTATTTTCGACAAGTATTGCTTTATTTTTAAAATCTTTTCAGTTATGATACCCAACTGGCTTGTTCAATTTCATAAAAATTGGCTTGTTTTGCTTGTATTTTACTTGATTCATTTCTAAGTAAACCTCGTTTCTCCTTTTCCTTGAACGCGTGGGCGATAATGTTTCTAGCGTAGATGAAGCTGCTTATTATTCCAATTTTGAATGAAACTAAGTGAGCTATCTCGAAGCTTGGTTTTGCAAGTGTGACAATTACCTCTTCATGTCTAAGTTGTACTAAAATTCTATTCCTAATTTAATTTCATTTTGAAACTCCTTTTTATTTAGGTGGTGGTGTATCACATTTTAATGTTCAAGTGTGTGGATTCAAAAATTTGTTATGAAATTATCAATTTTTATGCAATTTCAAAATTTGTTCACAATGAGTATTTTGCTAGTCGGTTTACATAAATTGCTATAATAATAATAATAATAATAATAATAATAATAATAAACCATATGGCAGCGATCAAAAAATATTGCGAAAGAGTTATTAACAACATTAAAAAAAACGTTGTAAAAATGTTATTAGCAACATTCAAAAAACATTGCAAAAAGATATTATCAACATTAAAAAAGTTGTGTCATTCTATTCTACGACAACATCAAGATTTGCAACATACTTTCAAACGTTGCAAAAAAAATGTTTTTGTAGTAGTGTACTCTGACAAGGATTAGTGAGGGATGGGATTATGTTGCATTATATTTCAATAATATTCATGCACATCCTAACTCCTCGGTGACAGAAACTGAAAAGTTTTTATCGATTTATCTGTTCTTCTCTCTAGCACTCTCGGAAATTTGACTGCTTTTCCTTGTCTGAGTTTAGGCTTTAATCGACTTATCATCCAGCTGTTGAAACAAGACATTTTTTTAAAATATTGTAAACATGACTTTAATACTGGAATCATTCTACAATATTTGATGCTTTGACATAATACCACGTAACATTTCATCATTGAAATGTTTTAACGACCATCAACTTTTCCATCAAATTATTTGCTGTCACCTTGGATTACAGTGGCATATGTTAAATTTGTTAAGTTTCTGGCAAAGTAACAATGTCCTTAATTGTATAAAACATTATTGTTCCGGAGATTCTCCGAAATTCACATTATCGATTAATGCTAGTTTATGCAGAAATCAACAATCATAGTCGATTGCTCATTTTTTTCTCAGTTTCAATGCATCATAAGCTGAAACTAGGTATGTGTATGTATGTATGTATGTATATATATATATATATATATGCTCAGGGGTGTGAGTAGGGGTGACAAAATGGCTTACACCCATGAGATTCAATACATGTTTTAAGCCCTTAAAATTCACCTCCCCCCATCAGCAATAATTGATTTTGGAAAGAATTTTATATTTAGGGAAAACAGTAATAGCATTGGATTTACAGCCATAAATACTTTGTGTGATGATTTATGAACACAACATAATATCAAAAAACCATCAAATATATTAACGGAGATGGCCCCCAAGCATCAAAATATATTAATTCAAGATGTGTACTACTCGTCAAGTAGAAACATAAAACAGAAGCTTTTGCGTTTGCTGTGCCTGCAAAGTATTACCCACAAGAAAAAGAGAGAGAAAAAAAAAATCGGCAAAGGTAAATTGTTCGAATAAACAAAGGTAAATTGTTCATGAAAAAATCTTGGTCATGAAAAGAAGAAGACAAAGGTAAATTGTTCGAAGAAACAATGCATTGAAGAGTTCTCATTGAAGGATGACCATTCTAGACTTGCAATGGCAAAAATCGGTTTGGAAGAAACCGCATATCTCAATTCCACTCTTCACTGTCGGTGCCTGAGTGAAGATCCTTCACCAAAAATTAAAAAGTTAAGAATCCATCAGCGACATTATTAGATAAAACAATCTCTCTTTAAGTTGCTGAATTATCGTTAGGAGAACGATCTATTGCACAATCATTATCTTTGTTAGTCTCGAATTAATGATATGTTCACAGAGGAAAATATATATTTTTTGCTGCCATATTTAGTTGAGCATACAAAAAAATATCAAAAGAGATTTAGATGGAAATTAAGACTAAGCTGGCTCCTTAGGTAGATCAATATCAAATTCTTGCAGGTTTCCACTGATGACAATATTGAAATCAAACATAAATGGCTCATTAGGCATGAAAGAACCAGAAAATGTTCCATGTAGGATGCTTCAACATGGTCTTGGGAAAATTGTGTATCCACTGAAATCTTGCTTGGATTCAACCTGTGGATGATAATTGAAGACATTATTATTTGTAACCATAGATTCGTGGATCATGAAATTTTTCTGTGTTTTCCTTGATTTAGAGATTCTGCTGCTCAAAATGTTCTGTTAAAACGGGCTTATACCCAAATTTCTTCTGTTTCAGCCTGGTAGCCTCGATCTCCGGCAATGCCATGAAATTAATTACTATAGTGACATTCTCTCTCTTTTCTTGGCCTCCAACTCCCTTTATGACATTTAAAAGTAAAGAAAAAAGAAATACTAAAATTAGGCGCATTGAGATCTATTGTAAAAGTTCTTTATAGACTAATAATTAAATCATTAATAAATTTAACATATTCATTTTTTAGTGCAAGGAGTTTAAGAAAGAGGAGTTCTATTTTTTTCCTTATGGATAGGAGCTCTCCCTTAGGAGGAACCACGGCCCGCTGACTAGGGTTTTTCTAAGAACATAAAATCATAAAAAATTTAGAAAAAGAAATTTGGAGAGAATTTTCTCAATATATTGCATGTAGTACAGGAATTCATCAATAAGATAGAATCAAAAGTTGAACATGCAAATCAAATGTTTTTCTAACTCTTTTTAGTTAATAAATAAAATCATCGTATTTATGAGTAAGTTATGTTTTGAGATGTCTATACAAAGTTCACACGTCTCTTGAAAGTCACCATAGACCATGTATTTGGGTTAACAATTACCCTTCGGGAAAAGTCCAAAGGTCAAGGTAGTTACCATATAATGAAAATATTATAAGCTAGCTAGCTAGCACAGATTAAAATATTTATCACTCTACATTTGCAAAGCAAGAAACTGTAAATTATCATAATTGGAGTGCAATAACCAACCTAGAGATAGCTTGCCACCTGCGTTCTTGTAAGACCAGGTACAGTTATGATCTTTAGGATATCTCCGATTACATCGACCTATGTAAGAAAAGAGGCTGTGCGTACCATGTACATGCATAATATATAGATTGGTATCCGTGCACGTGATGGAGCTTGCAAGCACGCACACGCTCACACGCGCATATAAACATTTAGAAACATAATATCATTGTCATAATCATCATACTCATACATCGCTTCTTGTTCCAAAGCACTTCTTGCCATCATATCATCGTCACAATCGAACATCACACTGAATAAAAATATTCAAAATACAATTAGTATTGCCCCTGTTTGTATTGGATAAAAAATAGACTTTAGTAGATTTAGATAAATGTTGGTGAATAGCAAGTTCATTGAATGTGCTAGAGAGTAGATATTTGTCATCACAATATGATATGCCCTATGATCTCCTTCTCTTTATGGAAGTTCCAATGCGTCTCTTACATCTCTCTTTTCCGTAATTTAATTGGGTAACCCCTTGGGTGGAACAAACTTCGTTAGTTCTTGTTTGATTTACTCACCCTATTCAAGCCTTTGTCTTTTTTGCTCTTCTTACAAATTTAATATGAAATGCAACCAATGTCCACTCCAAGGATTTGCAAAGTGCAAATCTTAAGGACTTAACCGGTTATCGAATAAAATCTACTCTAGTTTTTTTCTGTAATCAAAAGACATTCCAAATAATTATAATAAATTCTCGACTTTATACAATAAAATCATAATTTCTCCACTACAAAATATTAAAAAACTTAGCATTTATCTCATTCATTAAGTACCCCAAATACTAGTTGAATTACCCACAAACACAATTGACATGAACCAAAATTCAAAAGACAGGAAACTCTTTAGGCTTTCCATCTGAAATGGTTTTACCTCAAAATTCGAATCACAAGTTAATTGTGGTCGTTCAAAGTTGGGACATAATGCTTAATACGAGAAGGAAGATGAACTGGAAAGAATAATTGTGATTGATTTCCTTTACGTTTACAATGATTATGGTACATATTTGTCGCTGTAAAATAAAAATATACATGGAATGAGTATAAAACTATACATGGAGGAGAATAAACTTATACAACGAAAATGATAATCTTGATTTTGAATATATTGTGTAATACTCCCCCTCAAGTTGGAGTATGGAGGTCCATAATGCCCAACTTGGATCGGAAGAAAACAAATAATTCACTTCCCAAGGGCTTAGTAAAAACATCGGCTTTTTGTCGAGAGGCAAGGACGTAGGAGATAGTGAGTAGACCGAATTGAATTTTTTCAAGAACTAGATAACAACTCAATTTAATGTGTTTGGTGTGTTCATGAAATACTAAATTTCGAGTTAATCTTGAATATATGATCAAGATGAGATTTGATGGAAGTGATGACAAAGAGATCATTCCTAACCACCAAAATGTCATCAACATATATAAGAACAGCTGTGAAAAAGGTGCCCTAGGTTTTGGTGAAGAGAATATGTTCAGCGGAGGATTGGCCAACACCTGTAAGAGTGAGAGTATGAGATAATTTTGAGTAGCATTGCTGAGATTCCTGTTTGAGACCATAGAGAGACTTGTGAAGACGGCATACACGTGTCTCCCCCTAACGAGAATCCCTAGGTGGGGTCTCATGTATACTTCCTCATCAAGATCGACATGAAGGAAAGCATTATAAACATCAAATTGGTGTATGATCTAATGTTTAGCAGCAACTATAGTTATAGCAAGAAGACAACAAATAATGACAAGTTTAGCCACAGGTGCAAAAGTATCATGATAATCAAGACCTTCTACCTTAGTGAAACCCTTGATAACTAAACGAGTCTTATGGCATTCGATGGAACCATCCGCACACAATTTTGTTTTGTATACCTATTTGCAACCAATGACCTTCTTACCAGGAGGAACGGTTTCAAAGGTCCATCTGTGGTTAGCCTCCAGGGCTTGAATTTCGAAGGACATTGCCTGTTTCCAATGGGGCTCAAAGGCAGCTTGAGAATATAGAAGAGGCTCCTGGATGTTTTTTGAGACAGAAGATAAAAAAGCAAAATGTTTTGGACTAAGGAAATGATAAGAGAGAAATTGGGCAAAGAATGAATTGTACCCTAAGAAAGACTGAGAAGAAGGTGTTGAACGTGTGGTCTCTATTGGTAAGTCTGAGCAAATGTAATCCTGAAGGTATATGGGACGAATGATGGTGCGACGAGGTCTTCGAAATGTAGGTGTGGATGGGATGGTGTCTGAGGAGAGGAGTGATGTTTTCGTTTAGCCACAACATTTTGTTGAGGTGTTTCAACACAAGTTCGTTCATAAATGATGCCACGATCAAGAATTTTTTATTTTATTTTATTTATTTATTTATTTTTTGCATGCGATGGGAAAGAAATTCTTGACCATTATTAGAACGAACATGTTTGACTAAACAATTAAATTGTGTGCTGACCATTTTAATAAAGGTGGTGAGATAAAAAAATGTGTCAGACTTAAAACGCATTAGGTATATCAAAGTAATTCGAGAAAAATATCAACAATAATGAGAAAAAAATGTGCACCAGATGTAAATGGTGTAGAATAGCCAACCCAAATATCACAATAAATGCGATGAAATATGGAATCACTTTTATTCTCAACTAATTTAAAAAGAAGACGAGTATGATTGCATCGAATACAACTATTACAATTGTGAATCATATCCAAAGTACATAAAAAATTTGGAATGCAATAAATGGAAGGGTGACCTAAGCAGAGATGCTATAAGGTTGAGACGGAGTTAGCCTTGGAGCCGATTTGTAGTGCAACTGGAGGAATAAATTTGAGATGATAGAGGCCACCATGTTCTTCACCTATTCCAACAGCCTCCTTGTGTGTTGGTCCTAAAAAAATGTGAGGAAGTAAAAATTGAAATGCAATTATATATTTTAATGAGTTTGCTAACATATATTAAATTATAATTAAATTGAGGTAAGTGTGAAGAAATGCGAATATGGCCCATATGAGTAACTTGGACCGTGGCACCTATAGGAAGAGTTAAGGACTGCGAGTGAGGAGAAACATGAGTAGCAATGGATAAATTGACGATATCCATTGAAGTTTAGTTTTAGAGGTCAAGGAAGAGATATTAGAGAAGCTATTGGCGTCGGGCTGAAGAAGGTCCATCAATTGTTGATAATTTTCGTCGAAGAGGCCATGAATCACACTCGAGGCCAGAGGTGCTTGAACATCAGGTACCATATTCGCTGTTGGTAGCTGCCTGTTTGCCGTTGTTGGGGATCAAAGTGGCTGCTTGGGCCTGTTGGCGTTCCAGTGACAGGGATACCCAATAATCTCAAAGCAGGCTGCCTCAAGATGTCCATCCCTGCCACATTTTGTGCACTTTTTAGTGCAGTGGGGGCAAGATCCATGGCAGTCCAGGTTATGGCTACGGGTTACGACCATGGTAGATGTGTCTGGTGTGGGTAGCAAGGAAATTTGAAGAAGTCGTTGGGTTTCTTCCTGATGGATGGTAGCATAGGCTCGAGCAAATGGTAGGAAGAGGATCCATGGCAAGGATCTGACTTCGAATTTTAGAGAGGGAATCGTTGAGACCCATGAGGAGTTGGAAGAGCTGTTCGGTGTTGACGGTGGTTTCGGCTTCTTTTTGGCTTCTCATGTGCAAGGATTCGGTTCAACAAGAGCAGTGAGTACATCCCAGAAACTCTTGATGGTGTTATAATATGTGGTGATGGTAAGATTGCTACAACCAATTTTTATTTAGTCAAAGTCAAGATTTTATTTCAAAGTCAAATGTTTGACTAATCAAAGCCAAGGTCAAATATGGACTTCATTGGAATAAATTACTTTCTTGGGATTTATTTTACAATTGAAAAATATTTGAGGGTTTATAATGGATACAATATTAAGTTAGGAGTTCACTTTTCAAGTATTAAAATGTAAGGATTTAATATGGTCTTATATGAAGGTTTGATGGCTTCCTTTGTAATTAAATGTTAGTGCCCCACTAACACAACAATTGAAACCCCATTTCTCATTTTCATACACACACACATACAAACACACGCAGCTGGGAGGCTGAAAATCGGAACGGGACTGAAGACCGAAGAAAAAGAAGAAGGAAAAGGGGAAAGGAAAGAAGAAGGAAAAAGGGAATGATAAGAAGAAGAGGAGTAAATGGGAAAAGGATTATAATTTCTAGTTGAAGCTTCTTGATTGGTTAGCTTCTATTTGAATCAAGGTGGTGATGAGGATATTGGAAACGTTTATCAGTCAGTCAGTCTAGCTTGTAGCTTGTACTTAGTAAGTGGAGAACTTACTTTTTCAAAAATAAGATTTTAACTTATAAACTTATAATCAT